>VWZT01006850.1:392073-421798 GCA_013397055.1 Pachycephala philippinensis
GAGCCCCCGGGGCGGCGGCGCAGGGCGGCGGCCGCCGGAGCCTGCGGGAGGCGGCGCGGGGCAGCTCCCCCCAACTGAAGCGCGGCGCTCTCCCCGGCGGGGGCCGCGGCCGCGACTCGGACAGTGCCTCGGTGGCCTCGTCCTCCGCCGAGGAGGAGGGGAGCACCACCGGCTCCGTGGCACTGGACCCCCTGGAGCACGCCTGGATGCTGTCGGCCTCGGACGGGCGGTGGGAGAGCCTGGAGGGGTTGCTGAGCTGCGAGCCGGCGCTGCTCTGCAAGCGGGACTTTATCACCGGCTTCACAGTGCTGCACTGGGCCGCCAAGCACGGGCGGCAGGAGCTGCTGGCCACGCTGGTCAACTTCGCCCAGCGGCACGGGCTGCCCGTGGACATCAATGCCCGCACGAGCGGCGGACACACGGCGCTGCACATCGCCGCCATGCACGGCCACGCCGAGGTCGTCAAGCTGCTGGTGGGAGCCTACGACGCCGACGTGGACATCCGCGACTACAGCGGGCGGAAGGCTGCGCAGTACCTGCACCAGGGCACCTCGGGGGACATGCGGAGCCTCGTGGGGGCCCTGGAGGAGGAGGAGGAAGAGGAGGAAGGGAATGCTGGCAATGGGAGTGGGCGCTGGAGGCTGTCCAAGGTGTTGCCATCTAATCTCATGAACTACCGGCTCTCCCACCACCATCACGGCACCGGGGAGGAAGCTGAAGGCACCGATGGGGCAGCGGTGCCAGGCAAAAGCAAGGAGATGACCAGGAAAGCCTCTGGCAGCGGACGGATGAAGCCTCGGCTTAATAAGATCCGCTTCAGGACTCAGATCATCCACAACACACCCTCCTTTCGTGGTGACACTGAGGAGGAAGAGCATGAGGAGAAATCCCTCAAATCGTCATTCAAGCTCAGGCCGAAGTCCAATGTGTTTGGATAAGGCCAGGGAGCAGGAGGTCTGAGAGGTGGATGCACGGACCAAAGTGCCCTCAGGTGTAGTGCAGAAGGTGAGGCAGGTACGAGTGGGTGCTCATCTACACTCGTGGACTCTGGCCATATGAGTCCTGAGTATCTTGCTTTAACTCCCAGCTCGGTGTGGTCAGTGAGCCCTGCAGGTCAGCAGGGCTCTGGGAGCTCACAGTTCCTGAGAGCAGCTGCTTCAGCCGGGCCCTCAGTGCTGAAATGGGAGGCAGTGGGTGCTTTGAGAAACGCTGGGGTGTTTAAAAGCTGTGCTCCTTTCTGTCTAAAAGCAGGCTTTGGGATCGTAAACCTGTGTTAGTGGATCTACTAGGATTAGTGACGTGAGTGGGGGAAAGAAAAGTGCAAATGCTTTACTCTTATATTATCAACTGGTACTATAAACTATTAGCAAACAACTTGCTATGTCAGAAGAACACCTCAGTAATATACAAGTATACCTTAAGTTTCTCTTTAACAGCAATACCACCTGGCACAGTGTGGAGTTGGGTACACAAAATGAGATGGTAGAGAGTGGTTTCCTGTCAGAATCCAAGCTTCAATCCATCAAAGAGTTGAGCCTGTGTTGACTTTATGCATTGAAAGTTGCTTGATTTGACATCGTGAATATATTACTAAAAAATAAAAAAAAAATCCATTGCACTGCAAGCAATGAATAAAGTTAACCATGTGCAGAAGTCTTTGTTGTCTGAGGTACTACTGAGCTTGCTTATCTCTGTTGGAATACTAATACAAGACAATAGAAGCAAAGAGTTTTTATATATATTTGGTATTTTATGTTTTGTCTTAGGCAAAGCAATTTTATTTTAATCACTGTGAATTCTCAAGTGCCAGACCTAGCGCAGTTCCAGTTATTAAGTCTGGTCAATTCTTGGTAATGTTCCTTGTGTAACTCACTGCATTTAAAATCAGAAAATTGTGTTGTATGTGTTACTTGTGAAAGTCGTTCTCTTTTAGAATAAAAGAGCACAGACACCGTTGCATGAAACCTTCATGAAACTCTAATATGGTTCTGTAATGTAATAGCTACAGGTCTGTGTTCACTAGTAACTTGCGTGCCAATCCCTTCAACTGACACTGTGCGGAAATAGAGAAAAAATAAAAGAGAGGGGAGGTGTGTGAATTCACACATAGGATGAAAAACTAGAGTTCCAAAACTCTATCCCTGTTTATCATTCTGGATGAGGCAGCATTATTACATATTCTAGTTAAGTGATGGCAGTGGTGTTTGAGTTCTTTTAAACCTGTATTTCTAGAGAAGTGATAGCCGAGGCTTTGAACTGTTGTTTGACAACCTAGTAAGTCTTAATCTGATTGACGAGCCTATCCGTCTGCTAAAGCTGTCGGAAACCTTGAATCTTGTTTCTCTGCTTTAAAGGTAGCAGTTCCAGTGAAATCTAGGAGGCAGATTTATATCCATATTCGGCTTTCCATGAAATATTGAGCTCACCCTGGATCCTGAATGCTCCTCAGTGTAGCAGCTCATCTGTGTTTAGTTGTTAAGGTATGGCCAGTTTCAATGCAGCATCTGTCAAAGCATGTTTCAGTTGGCTTCCTTAAGATGCATGTGCGTGCCTGGCCTGTAACTAACCAAAAGTAGATAGGCTTTGACATGTTAAAATCTAAGTTTGAGACGCTGATTAAATGCATGCCACAAGCTGTAGAACACCTCACAGGAAAACTGCTGCTGGGAGTGTGCACTTTTGAGGTAACAACTATCTGTGGCTGTTGCTAGTGACTTGCATTTCTTGTAGCGATGGGAAGGAAGTGCTACTGATGCATTGGCATCAGACTTTCCATGCAGATAAACAACCAGTTTCTGCACTTCATGTCAAAACCTAATAAATGACAGTGTTTGCACAGGCATGCAAGTGACACTTAACTATTTCTGGAAAAAGCTACATTAGAAAAAAAGTAGAACCTCTGCATAGGTGCTGGTCATTACTTTTGTGCAAAAAGACTAGAAATTATAGAGAGGTTCAGCTTTAGTTTACAATTTATAAGCTATATTGTTATAGATTTCATGTGCCTTCATTTTGGGTTGGTTGCCACAAATGTGATGGATAAAATCAGTCTTGCAAAGCACTTTGTCTTTATGTCTGTGGGACGGGACCAGAAATTTTCCCTCAGTCCTCCCTGTTTAAACTGTACACTTGTACAGTGGGGGTGTCTGAAACGGGGGGGGATTCATCATGCACATTATAACGTAGAGCTAATTCTGTTGTCACAGAAAAGAGAATTGAATGCCTAAGTCTTAAACTTCCTTCTCTCTGGAAGGTAAATAGGTTTTTAGACTCCTGTAGGAAGGAAGTTTTCTGACTGAACGCTTAAAACGTGAGTACTCTTCAGTACAGGCACCTCTGAATTGAGCACATATTCCATGCAACTACTGATGTCCAAACCTTATGAAAGTTGCTTTCTGCTTTGAGAGTTTATAGTTCTTTCATACAGGCTGTTGGGTGAGGTGTTTCTCTCTACACATGCAAATAGCAAAGAATTGCACAAAAATACTGAGTCTTAGACAGCTATTGGGTTCTGGGGAGAAAATCTGAGGGTTTCAAATAGAGCATACCTTGGGATTTTAAGAGACTAACTGGAATATAATGTTGCATAATACAGTAGAACTTTGAAAATTATTAAGGGAATTTGAAAAATAATAAAAAGATGCCTCATTTATAACTCATTATTTGAAGTATCGAAGTGAAGTTGCTGGTCCACTGATACTGTTTAGCTGTCAGTTAATAAAATTTCACCATAATGCTCCAAAGGTCTTTGCAAGGTGGAATGCAAAAGAGTAAATATCTCTTTTGGTGTTTGAGATATACTAAGGAATGGCTGAATAACCCCTCGTGTCTGTCTGCGCTATGGGAATAAAGCACTTTGATTTCACATTATGACTTGTCACATTCCACATGGTTACTTTTTATAACATGAGCTAAAACTTAATGGGGTTTTTTTGAGATAGGAAAGACTCAATGCCCTATTTGAGTATATTTGCAGTCTAAAGGTATGCTTGAGTCAAATATTTTGGATACTTTGCCTAGAAAGATGTGACTGAAATAAAGTTGTATGGTACAGAAAACCAGAGCACTAACTGGTATGTTTTTAATGGTACGCCTGAAGTTACTGAATGTGTTTGTTCACTTTTTATGATGGTGTGTAAGGAAGCAAGACTGTAATGTAAACACGTGGTATCTTTTTTTGTACTTTATGTTTGAAAAATTTTAGAGGCCTGGAAGCCTGTTGGGTTTTATTAATACACTTTTTGTGGTTGTCTCTCTGAATGGTTATGAGTTGAGAACCTGTAAGCTTTAGTTTTATGAAATAAAAAGAGCCCATGAATGCTCTGAATTGGCTCCTGTATGCTACATACTTAGGTGCATATTGGCTGTTAAAACTGTCTACTGTTTTGTGTTGGTTTTTTTTAATCATCAGGATGTTCGATGCTATCTAGCACTCAAACAGTAAGACATGGAAAAAATACAGTAGAGTTGTTTGCAAGACAGTAACATTTTTCTTTGGCAGCTACTTTCTAATAACTCATGTCAAAGTAAATGAAGACACAACAATTTTTGTTGTGGACAAGTATGTCTAAATAAGGGCCTGGGAGAATGGCATTGCTTAACTTAAAATAGCATTCTGACCTTACTTCTGTGCAGCTTAATATCTCTGACTCTGGAAAGACTAATACTAGTTTTAGTCACTGTGTAAAGGTCAACACCTAATTAAAAAAGGTTTAGGATTAACGTATTTTATAATGTGTCTTAACTACAGCTGGTGGCTACTGTAAAGGGAAATTTCGCTACCAAGCTAGTCTGGGGGATTTTGGTGTATCTAAAAATTCTTTGAAGCTGTTGCCTTACCAGAAGATATGTTAAAACCTCATGTGGCCAGTAGCTCCTAACAGACATCCAGATTTGTGCTTAAACTGAAAAAAGTCTCAGCTGTTACCATGCTGGTGGATCAGGATGCATGCAGCTCCAAGCCAAGCAACCCTAAATCAGTAGTATGGTGACACAAGTGAGAGAAGAAGGGAGGAGGAAGTGTTCTTGGAAACTAGGAGAGAATGGAGGCATGTGAAAGCAGCTGAGGTTATGGGGGAAGTGGAGGATGTGATACAGGAGCCGTCTACAGGAGGCTTGCTGATCATGGAATGGCTTGACTAGTTCTTTAGAAAATTGTATTTAACATATATCCCTTCTCCTAGAGTAATGGTTGAGAGAGATGGCTTGCTGAGGGCTCTAACATAAATTAATGTCTGATGCTAAGTATTTTAGTTGGCCCTCTTACTAACATTTCTTAGTGTGACCAGTACTGTTTGCAAAAGCACAAACAACTCTTGTGTTGAGTGTAGCTACAGCTGTTGCAGCACAGTCCTGGTGCATCAGAACAGCCCAACTTCAGGCTTCTCACTGGAAGAGAAGCCTTTCAGCATTGCACTGCTAACTTATTTTTCCATTAGCTAGAAAGGAGGGCTAAGGAGATTACAGTCCTGACTTAATATACCTTGAGTTACATGGAATGCATATGAACCTGAAGGCAATAGACTAAACTTCAGAGACTTCATCCAGAAAAAAAGTAGTTGAGTTGTGCATTTTGTTTTCTTGTTGGCATTGAAGAAAAAAAAAAAGGTACATACTTCCATTTTTTCACATCTTCATCTGAGTGTGCAAAGAAGGAAGAAGTCTGAAATTAATAGAATGTTTTAGGAGAGGGGCTAGCTTTTCAGTTTGTGTTAAACTGTGAACAATTTGACAGAAAAAAAATGAAATGTGATTTTGAATTCCTAGTTTTGTTATAATGAAACATCATTTTGCAGCTGTTCCAGAATTTATCTTCTAATATTTTTCAGTTTAGTGTTGACAGGTCCTGATGTACACTCATTATTGGAGAAACTGAGCCAACCCACCAGATTTTGTGTTTGCTTTTAATAAAACTGTGTTACAAGTTAGGTAGTTCATCTCCTGTGGTAAAAGCTGAAGAAACCACATTCTGAGACTTTTACAAGGAGTGAAGCTGCTAGTGGCACATAAGATGCCCTTAGTGCAGGTAATAGTCAGGTCAAGGTGCAAAAGCATTCTGTGTTCTTTCAGGTAGACCAGCCATGCCAAGTGAACCATTGCAGTGTATTTAGGTGCACCTACCCTTCTGCACAGACAGCTGTAAACTGTCCCCTCCCCTGGGTTCCTGGGGGCAAGTCACATTAATCTATTTTAACCTGCCCTTATTTCATTAAGAGGCATTTGGCAAACCCACTGTGGGACTGAGAGTGATGGAAGTGAACAGATCCATGTTCATGCATGGCTCTGCATCAGTGCAGGTAAAAGATTGAAGCTGACTGCTATCAGTCTAAAGCAGAAAGCCTGTAGAATGTATCCTTGCATCAACTCTTGTTCACGAAAAGACACTTTGTAAACCTAATCTCAAATGCTAACTACCAGAATAATTCAGTCATGTGGGCTGTATCTGGGCATTTCCTCAGTACTTCTCTGCTGAAGCCAGGAGCCTTTCACTTTTGCTGGCTGGCTGTTGAGGTCTCCCAGTTATTTCACTTTGCAGTTCCTTTAGAGTGCCTGAGAAACTGGTAGTAGGGTGGACATAAATAACAGATATCTCTTTCTGAAGCTGGGTGGGGTGATGGTTGTTTGGGTGGAGTGGTTGACTATTCTGGAAGTGTGGGGGGTTTTTTTCCTTCTAAAAAAGAGAGAAAGGATGTCTGCAATACATGTTGAGGCACAGAAATCCCTTGGGACATTTCATACTAAAGAGGTGCTGTCCCTTTTACTACTTTAAATACAGAAAGACAAAATTAACTGTGCAGACTATAAAGGTATCTCTGTTCACTGGACATACACTTGCACGATATAAAGCATCAAAGTACCAGAAAACATGTTTGTAACACTTAAATATAAAAGGACATCCATATTTGCTATTTCTTTTCCTTGTTACCTGTGGCATAGTATCTTACTATAGATACATCTTATGGAAATGACTGTGACAGTTTGGGACAGTATAATTAAAGGAATGCAGGGAAGTCCTGCTGGTTCAGCTGCTTCCCACAGCAGGACCAGTAGGTACCAACCTCACACTTGTCTTCTGCCTCTTGAAAAGTCCCCTTTTGTCACAGCGGGGCTGGCTGGAACAGACTGGGGGTGTTGTAGCTGCCACCCCTGCAGTCTGCAGCTGCGCAGTGTGGGCTCCAGCACTGGTAAGTCTGAGGCCTTTTGAAGCTGCTGTTTTGAAGTTCTTCCTTGGATGGGGCTGGAAGCAGAGATGCTACATCATTTCATCTGCCTGTGACATTTACACAGGTATCACAATTTCACGTGTGAATAAATGACATGAACTGAACCATGGGTGAAACTGGAGGGCTCAGAAGACTTTTGGTGTTAAATGGTGCCAAGTACCTCATATAGCTGACACAGCTAATTAACATCATATAGTTGACACTGCTAATTAACAGTCTGTTATTAATCTCTAGCTACTGACAAATCAGTTGGATCAACACAGTAGCTACAGGAAACTACTGAAAAGAGTTGCTGCAAGACTATTGTATCTGTTCATAAGATACATCGTTGTTCTTAAAGATATCCCCTTAAGGATGTTTTTTCTTTGCAAAATGAGTTAGTTGTGTCATGGATAAGAGCTTGCAGTACTACACCTGCAGTATGTCTTTCAAGGGCTGTATAGTAGGTCACTGACAGCTGTCAGCTGGCTAGGAAATATTGGGCTTTTGGGTATTAACTCGAAATTTTCTCAACTTCAAAAGTCTGCTTCAAGTTCCTGCAGCAATCTCAACTTCCTTGTAGCCAAATTTTTGTTTCTGGGATAACTAAAGTGCTGGGCAGTTCTTGAACTTGTGTATGCAAGAGAAATGTGGTAGTGACCTTTACCGAGTGTTTACATTTGTGGGGCTTAAATAAAATGAGAATCCAAACCCATTCCTGGATCTGGAGTAAATTTATCTGAAGCAATGTTTGCAAACAGGCAAACATTGTGCAGAGACTTCTGCTGTATGCACTGAGGGACTGCTTTTTTCTCTCTGATATACCAGCTGTACAGAATAATGGTTGTTATTTTTTACATCATTGCAAAGTTTACGATTTAGTTCAGAACAGATAACAAACCAGAGAATTCTGAATTAGAGTGTGATTCCTTCTAGACTGGAACCCTGGCTAAAAACAAAGCAACTGGTTTTCCCCTAGGTAGCAAAGTTCTGCTATGGAGAAGTCTGCTGATGGTTCTTGGCAAAGTGCAGAGCTCTTGGGAGCAAAGTGCTGTGCATCTTCATCCCTTCTGTACTTACCCTCTTCTTTCAAAGCTGCTTCCCACATGTCCCCTTTTTTTTTCCCTCTCTATTTTTAGTAGCTTGAATTGTATAAATATTGATTAATAGATCTAGAAAGCTCAGAAAATGGGGATGCTTCAAATAAATAAATCTCTATTAAGAATTAAATGGAAAAACTAAACATAAGCCTTCCTTTTCCACTTGAAATTTCAGGAGTGGAAAGAACAAAAATTATGTTGATGATAAAGGTCTCCACATACATAATTTTAATTATAAGACAGGCAAAACTTAAAGTTGGTGGGCAAATGTAGAAAAAATCTACACTTTCTCTTTCATGATTTTAGTGTTACGTACCTTAAAGTCAATACTGTGAATCGTACTCTGCTTTGAATAAGAAACACTGCACATAGTTTACAGAATTTCCGATGATTATTCCATTAACCATGTCAAAAGTTGTATCTTTTACAATGGGTCCTTAATGGGATTTCTGGCTAACTGGAATGCCCACATCATCATCTTACAAACGAGCCCCTTTTGATCCCTGTGTAACTGAATCCAAGTTCTGGAAAACTTTGCCTCACATCCTGTTGAAAGCAGAATATTGTAACTTTACAGATGACTAACATTTTGAAAGTTCACTTTCCTACACACCCTTCAAACTGAAATGCCTGTTGTAAAGACAATGGAAAAACAAAGCAATCTGTCTCAAACATGCCAGTACACACAGTGAGAAGGCAGTACAGGGCAACAGCTCCTGTCTTTGTAACCACTGAATGATTCTAGTGTTCCACATTCCACACTCATGCTCTTCAGGGGTCCTTTTCTGGTGCCTGGTATAAATCCCTCTGACCTGTTACAGTAGTGGGTCAGTAATGAGGAATTAGCTACTCTCAGATTATTGCTTTTCCACCAGTGTTCTTTTCGGAAAGGAATTGTTGCCATAGACTATGGAGTTGTTATTGCCAATGTTGCCAGTGGGGCTTTTTTTTTATGGTCCTTTGCAGCCTCGTGAAGGTTTTGCCTGCTTGTTTGACTTGAGATTGAATGAACAACAGGGAAATTATACTGAAGAAGTGGAAATTGATTGATTGGGAGAGGAGGAATTGCATTAAACTGTCAAAACTTCTGCTGATGACATTGCACAGTCAGTATCCCATAATCTCAGATCTTGTTCAAACACAAGAAAGGATGAAGCTTTTCACCTACAGTCCCTAGAATTTTTGTAGCCTGTAGATTCTCTGCAGACATTACTAAACTGCTTCCAATCCACATATCAGAATGGGAAATACTGCCTAAAATATATCCCAGAAATTTTAAGCCTGAGGAAATATGAGGCACACAAATACTGTATGAGTTGTCTAAGTTAGCACAGGAAGACTGTGAATAAGTAGGAAGTACTGTACCAAAAAAAAAAGAAACAAACCTGTTCAGCCAAATTCTCATTAAATATTCAATCCTACAATCTTAAATATGGAATTTATGTGGGATTCAAATATTTCCCAATTTTAGAGTTTTTGACTAACATCTTTAAATAGTCACAGTTTCTTCACTCCCACGAATGATAACTTTGCATTTGCTGGTTGTCTCCTTTTTTTCCCCTCCACCCTGTGGCTTGCAGTGACAATGTGGCAATTCACAAATGAGTGGGTGACATAAAAATGTCACTGTTAATCCTCACTGGTATTGATGTAAAAGGTCTATTTATGTTTGCTGGCTAAATCCTGTATCTAACAGAAGGCATTTATTAGTCTGTTGTTAGAATAATTGTTTCCTTAATGACATGTGATGTTATATCTGATTATGCACAGAAGCGGAAAAGACAGCTGATGGAATTATAGTGCAAATTGCAAATTGCAGTCTCACAGGGAGATAATAATAAAATCTTAGGGGTTTTTTTTTTCTGAGAATTGCTCTGTATTACACTAATTTATGTCCATTGCTTCTACTTCACTCCAGAACTATAATTAACTAGAACTTCCTTATGTTTGACCTTAGCTATGCTTTGTTCATGTCAAGCACAGGAATAAATTTGGTGCAGGTGTGTGTCAGACAACTTGTATTTTATCAGCAGCAGTATCAGTATCTTGATTGAGCAGGATCTACAGGACTAATATGGCCATCAAGAAGTTAAATTACTGTATCAGTTACTCTTTTTAATCTTTCTAAAGTCAAAGGAGGGAACAAGGACTTTCTGAGGATAAGTACTTTTAAGCCAACATAAATTGTTACGGTAATTTTGCAATAGGGAGCCAGAGTTCTCCATGATTTGCATACCACAAACAATGTCTCAGCAAATTATGGTATTGCAGACCAGTTGTTAGTCCACAGATTACAGAGAAAGTTCAAGAAGTTACTCCATCCAACTTTTATTTCTTTTGTTATGTTCTGGTAATTAGCTTCAAAAGAGCCATATTAATGCACAAGCCCTGTACCACTGTTTGAATAACCAGCTGCTTCTCCGAGCTCTGCCACAGAATGCTCTATGCCTCAAAGCTTAGGAACTGCTGCTTCGGGGTAAGTGTTTCCTTGTTTTGGAAACACGAAAATAGTCAAGAAGAAAGTTTGGTATTTTGGAATCCTAGCCATCAGAAAAGCTCTGAAGTAGCAAACCAGCACCTGGAGGTAACTTCATGCACAATTCTGGATCCTATACTGTGGGTTGATGTTATACCTATGCAGGCCCACCTGGGCTTACACAGGAAAGACATTGATTCCCCCTGTTCCATCCCCATCCCACTCCCAGATATGTGCACCCACAGCCTCTTACAGGGGACATGGAGGGTGAGGTCCTTTAGGCTGCTATTCCGGCTGAAAGCTGAGCTGCCATTGCCTTTGAAATCAATTATGGTCTCCCTGAGGACTTTGGTGCTAGGGGAGTTTAGTTCCACCTCAGGGTCAAAACCAGATGAACAAGAATTTTATGAAAGAACTTTTTGATTTGGACAGTGGGAAATATTTCAAAATCAAAAGCTACAAAGGGAGTTGGTTCTTACGTGTTTTCTCAAAGGGCCTTGGTTCTCACTCATTTCCTCAAAAGATATTGGGAGGGTTGCAGGCAAGGATATAGTGTGTTCTTTCAGGGGGGCAAGCAGGATGGTGGGTCTTGTATGACTAGTTAAATTAAAGTAATTTTCTATGTACCTCTGCAGTAATTCTGATTGGCTCTCCTTTCAGATCTATTCCTTTTTCCTCTTCTAGGAGTTCTATAGATTTGTTTCCTCACCTCATATTACAGTGTAACCTGCTAGACTCTCTGTACAAATCGGTGATGGTGTTCACACCAGGGAGCTTCCAGGGGCAGAGGAATAGAACACTTTGCAGCACACAAGACTGGTCATCTGCAGCATTCTTTACAAACTATTCAGCGGTCATTGTTGTGGGGAGGGGAAAAAAAGGAACATTGAAAAAGAGAAGAGATTATTTAAGAAGAAACCTAACACCTCCCTAGTTTTTACTCTGAGTATTATATCAAGCTGCAGTTCTCCCATGCTTGGATTGTCGAAGAATGGGAACTTAAGCTCCAAACCCATCGAGCTACCTCTGCTCATGTAAGATTTAAAAGAAACAATGGTCAGAAAGCAAGCAATGGAAATTTGCACTGAACTAACCAAGTCCTCCTTAACAAATTTTTGTGGGTTTGACAAAAGAAATGAAACCAGAAGTAGTCAGAAGTTTAAGAGAACAACAAAATAACAGCTCCCTTTAAAATTATTGGGATAAACTCTAGCACAACTGGCTACTGCTTTACCAGAAAAAGAATAATAACAATAACCTTCAGTCAGTGCTCCTTTTCCTGCTGAGGTTTTTACATAGTTGTAGCCCCTAAATGCCGGCTTGAATTTAAGAATTTGATTGGTTTTTATTTTTTTTTAATCACCGTGGAAGGTGTTCAATTTTTCAGCACTTTCGTATGTGTAACAGGTTTTCTGTGTTTGTTTTCTATCATTATATTCTATGAATTTAATACTTAAAAAGGGTCAGAGCTGGAGCTAGTACTGCTCAGGAAGACTCTGTCATTCTGCAATTAAATATTTTATATCAAAATTTTCCAAGCTGGTGCTGGGGATTTCCTCCTACTATTTAATGAAAGATATGTGGCTAAATCTCCTTTCCTGTTCTAAAAGTCTCAAATGGATGTTTTCTACAGAATCTCGACCTCCCAAATACATTTGCAGTTTAAGCTGTTCTCCTTACAAGCTTTGCTTGGACTCCAAAAAGTCCCTTCCAATCCACATTCCTCAGCATTTCAGTTCTGCTGCTGTTTAGCAGCAGTGACTGTCAAGTTGGGAAAGCAGCACAAGAGGCAGGAACTGCAGCTGGTGTTGGAGTGTTCTTAGGAGTAGGCTGTGTACTGAAACCAAATCAAAACCAGAACACTTACACAGAAAAAAGTGAATTATGCCAGCAGTAACACATAGGGATGTGGTTGCATCTGAATGACACTTTCAGCTGTCTCCACATTATTTATCTTTTTGGACTTCCTTGGTAGGGACAAACCCTGGGTAGTTGAGGCTGGTTTGTTGACATGATGAGAAACAATGATGCTGTAAATTCATAGGAACCGGGAGGGGAGGAAAAAGACAAACTTTGAGCAATCCTCAGTCCAAAGCCATAGCTTTCTCTGCCACTGTTTAGAACATGCCTACCAACGACTCAAGGCCTGTGCTTAGTGGAAGGGGTACATACTCCATGCCCCCAAACAAACTTGTTTTTCATCTAAACTCAGAAGCTCTACACAGAGAAAAAGATATTGCAGCATTATGAATCCTGCAGGAAGATGATGGACTCTTATAGCCCAGGAACAGACTCCTTAGAGGTACACAACCAGAGTACAGTTAAAGTACCTGAGCTCCCGGGTCCCGCAATCAGAGCTGTGTCCTGCTCACACTGGGTGGGAGACCTCAATCTCTTCGAAGCACTGGCTCTGGTGCTTGTCTGCTGGACTGAAGCACACCAACTGAAACTGCTTGTCCTGACCAAAAATAACCCTACCAAAAATAAAAGGTGAGCAGTTTCTGCCAGGTGAGAATTGGCTCACAGTTTCAGAGAGCCAACTATGAGCAGAGATGGAGCAAAGCTAAGTCCTGTGAAGAATGGCTGGGCTGCCCTTTCTGGCAGTGGCAAACTGCTGGTAATCCTCAGATGTGCTGTACAGGTACACCCCAATGGTTACACATGTCCTCAGTGCATCCTAAACACCATGTAATGTAGTCCAGTTTAAACCTGTTTTACTGTCATTCCCAGGCTAATGGCAGTTATTTTCTTTGTGGTTTCCAGGATTCCCTTAATGCCAGAATTCACACAGTTGTATTTTGCAATTACAGTTTCTGCACCTTAAATTTTTATCTCACTTATGCTAATGCATTTTTCATCTAGCCCAGTTTTTCCTGCCTGTGAGGACTTCTGTCTTCTTCTTCCCAAGACAAGTGAAGCATTGCCTCTCCTGAGACCAGCAAATGCTTCCAAATGCAATACTTGGCAAATGGCAACTCCCAGAAGAGTGACCTGATGAAAAAATTATTGTGTAACTGAATATGCAAATGAAGGGGTTGGTCCCTTACATGTGCTCAGAGAGAATGAGTACAAGGAGACCAGCCAAATCAGAACTAAATGGAATGAAGATATCCTAGCCACTTAAATATGCTTGCTTGTAAATGACAATGGAGTCTCACTAGCCAGAACCTGCTGTACCAGAAGACTGGTTTAGCTGAATATGAGCCCCCAACTGCGTGGGGTGATTGCCATCAGAGTTTCTGTGCTGTGTTTTATAGTTATTGTGTCATTGTCCTATGCCAAAATACTTCTTTTTTTTTTTTTTTTTTTTAATCCATGGAGTACATAGTGTATGCAGAAAGCAAGCAAACACTACATTGCAGCAATGTGCCCTTTCAAATAATGACGCACTGCCAAAATACTCCAATTGGAAAGTTTCCACTGAGTTATATATGAAGATGAGGTTTTATCCTTACAGATTCACTTATGCCTCACACACCTTAAGGTCCCATCTTCCATCAGATTAATATAAAGATGCCTCTGCAAGTGGATTCTTCTTCCCAGAAATAAGTACTTCCACATCAAGATGGTTAACCCATCGCAAGGCAGTACAGTTCATGTGCAGATAAGGTTTTAGAGCTGAGACATCCTGCCCTTAGGAGTAGGAATCTCTCTCATGTTTTTGGCAGAAATGTTTTTTCCCTTCTCTGTATTAGCAGCAGCAAATAGCTGGTTGATAATGGCTTTGCAAATACAGCAAATACAACTTTTAGGAAGATCAAGAAGGAGATACAACCTGAAGCATAGACTGAAACTCTAACAGAAAGTGGTTTGAAAATTTGGGGTGAAATTGAAGGGTAAACAGCCTGGAGAGAGGTTGCACCTGGGCTACCAATACCAAGGCAATACTCATGTTTTCCCAGCAGAATCACTCAAAGCAGTGCCCAGTCCCTTTGCTCTTAGAAGCAAGATGCTGGTGCATCAACAGCTGACCCAGAGGGAGGGTGACAGGAGGGCTCCTCCCTCTGGAATTTTCCTCTGAGTCAGGGCAGCATCTCCGGTGCCACACACAAACAGGGAAGGGGGTCACAAAAATCAGTGTTCTAGTGTCTATTCCTTAAATCCGTATATACAGGAAATCTAAATGGGTTATGCTGTCAGTAAGAATTTCTGCTTATTTTAGCATCCATATGGAGGTCTCTCCCTCACCAGATTAAAGTTGTTTCAGACCAAGAGGTTTTGATTTTCTTCCATTGGCTCAAGACATTGCCATCTGTGCACAGTGTAGGCTGGGAGTCCCAGGTGGGTTCATTTTCTCTGAGTCCTGCCAGCAAACCAGGACTGGGGCCCCTCAGGACATTCAGCAGAGGAGATGGGCAGCAGGGCCTGCAGCTCCTGTATCCTTATGGCTATTTGCATCCCCCTCCTATTCTCTCCTCTTCCCACCTGGAAAGAAACTTGCATGCACAAATGTGGGATTATTTCTCAGAGAAGTTTCAGTAATGCTGCGAGCTTTTGTGATTTGATGCTGGGCTATAATTCTCTATTAAGAAAAAAATCTTTTTAAGAAAATTATTTATTTCACTTCTGCTTTTTTCAAAATGAAATGGATTTTTTTTGACATTTCGGACTTGGTAGTTCCTTGAAATTTGCTTTCTACTGTTTCATATGTATGGCAATGCTCAAAGTAGAAAGAATAACACATTTTAGTCAAACCAAGTATTTAATTTATCCTGAAATTATTTTTCTCAAACCTTTTAATTTCACCAGCCATTTCTGAAAGGTTTCCGTTTTGATGCAACTCAAAATTATTTTTCCCTGTCATTTCTTTCTGAACTACCTGTGATTCAAAATATCCATTATCTTCATTATCCTATTTCCAGGTAACATGAATAACAAGGACCTGGTTTCAGAGAAGGTATTTTCCTTACTGGTAATTTTATGCAGAAATTCTTAACTTTCTCATAAAAGAAATGGAAATATTTGAGATCATTCATCTTAATAATAATATAAATGCCAGTAGCCAGAACATACTGCCTGTGATAACTTCTGTAGAAACTATGGTTCCCACATGTTATCTAAAGCTGAGCCAGAAAGTAAAAGGACATGAGCGGAGATGAGGCATCTTGAGAAATGCATTCATTTCATATCTGGCTTCAGAGCATTTTCACTGTCTGTTAAAGAGTATTGGAAATTGTCGTTCATAAATCCTTAGGAGACAAATTTTAGACATTCAAATTAGTGGCATTCCATGTGTATTTAATGTTCAGCTTATTTAATTTTTTTCTGTGAACTCAGTCCTCGTCACTGTGCGAGTCTGACACTCCAGTCCTTCCAGCTATTTTTTAAAAATCTGTTAATCAGAGACAACACCGTATCTTCCTCACATGGTTCCTTTCTCTCATAAGGTTCCTTCCTAGAGACCCCACTTCAAGCACACTACCCCAGGAACTGGGTCAGTTCTCTGCTAGTTTAAAGGACCTTTATTTTGTGCAGAGGGGTTTGTAGAACTGCAACTCTGGATGTCAGTGTGTATATTGTAGACACTGGAGCTGCTTACATGAGAGGACTGGCAGAGCTTTCTTATTCTGGAATATGGCATCCTTTAAAAAAGAAGAGTTTATGAACAAGGCAATGGCAAAAAAAGTCATTTCACCAATACCCATTTCACCCAAATATCTAATGTGAAAGAATTAAAAAGGGATTGTTATCTGAGTTTTATATCTGGAAGTGATTTTGAAAACAAGCACACATCACAGACTTAAAAAGAGGCTAAAAAAAAGTAGACAGATGGTCAGTTACCAAATTAGATTCAATCAGGATATGGAAAGATAATTTATCATATTCCTTCTTCCCAACTTTTCATACAGACACTGGACTTGGCAAGCTGTTCATCTGCTCTGATGAGTGCTTTCAATAGAGCTGAGAGCTCTGAACACTGCCAGACCCAGCAGATCTAGTGTTTTGCAGGCTTAGTCCTACCACCCGCTGTCCCTGAGGTGCTGGGTGCTTTGGCCTCACGTGGTCAATTGCCCCTCCTGTGCCCATGATTTCACAGTGCAATAAATCCAGCATTAGGGCTCCGAGGTCAAAATCACTGCAGCCACATGGTGTAAAGTGCTGACTTACACCAAACCCCTGCTGCTGAGTCAAGTTTTCACAGTTAATCTGTTGTGCTGGCAGGGCTGGAGTTTTTTTATAGTAGCTTTAGTATCATCTGTTTGTGCTGCTCGAGCTATATGCTGGATCACCCATCATCTCCCGCAGCCAGTCTAGGGACAGCACAAATCCCGTGTCACACTCTTCCTGACCCCGTGGGGCTGGGACCTTGTGTCTTTGCCTGATCCATGTTATCTCTGTCCTGTCATGTTCAGCGCCAGATTCTGACACCCTGTTTTCTGCTGCATGTGTACAGCTCAAGGCTGAGTGCCTTTCAGTAGCAAACATGTTGTTCTGGTTATTCTTTCACTTCCCTGGCAGGTTTTGGAGCAAATCAGCATAGGGGAGGGAATGCAGTAACCAAAACAGGATGTGGGACTACTGCAGCTGGAGCCAGCCTCCTTCTCTGTTCCCCCTTCCTGTGGCCACATTTTTCATATCTCTGCTGTCCTAGACTGCCATATGGCTTCCTCCAAGTGAGAGGCCCAGTGAAACCCATCTTGCAGTGGCTCCTGCAGCCTGTCCTGTCTCCCCTGCCCTGCTCACTGGAGCATGGAGCAGGGGCCGAGGCCAGCCCAGCTGCCAGGGTGCCATTGCACCACGAGCAATATGGGTGCAATTAGACAATACAGCTTACCTGCTCCAACAGCTCCTTGTTTCCAAAGGAGGGAGACCTGCCCCTTTCCTTCCTGACCCCTGCTCCTCCCCAATATGCAATTCCTTCCTTGCCAGCTATCTGACCCTTTAGTGAACGGATCTAGTGCCCTGCTACAGACCCAGCAGGGATTCAGTTTTCCTGAGTTTTCTGCCATCTTGATGAAATAACTCAGCTCAGAGAAGGGACAGAGAAGTGCCAGTGTCCAGCCAAACAACATGGCAGTAGCAAATATTTGAGAGAGTGAGAAACAAGGCAGTGGTGGCAGTGGCACAGCAGCACCTTCTTCAGCAGGCTTTAGTCTGTGCTGGCTAACCAGCAATGCTATTTCCTACAATCACTATGTCAGGAACACTATAAGATAAACATGACCTATGAAGTCTAAAACCAGGATGTAACACTGGATCTGTGAAAGGTGAGAGAAAAATGTTTGTGGTCATTTGTCTGTGCTTGTCCCTGTCCTGTGACCTGTGCCACTGGCAAAGGAACCACATTAATGTTTAACTAACATGTTTTTCCAAGGGGCAGGATAGAAATTTTCAATGCACTTTAACCACTCAAAACATTATTCCTCCCTGCCAGTACAGCCCTCTGACAGGAGCCTATTATAGTTCAGTTTCTCTGTCTGACCCTGGTCCAGAGCTGCTTATCTCACTAGGTATCCAGGAAGGACAGATTTCATCCTGCCATGCTGTGACATTTTACTACTTTATTTCCTTCTCACTGAGATTTAAGATGTCAGAGATCTCTTAATTGCCATGGTGATGCAAGAGCCTATAATGTAGATCTACATGCTGGAAGACGGCTTTTTTTGCAGATTATTTCTGGCTCTTCCATTTCTGCAAATAAGGTGGAGAAGCTGGCAGCCACTTTGATACCCTGACAAAAAGGAAAATAACACTACCGCCCTTCAGAACTACAGTAAGTGCTTTGGGCGCTGCCAGGTTTTCTAGACATGCTTTGAAAGAGTGTTATCCCTCTTTAGTACTCCCTCAGCCATGGAGCCCATTGACTCCTTCACCAGCACACCAGGGGCTGGCTGCTGCAGGCTGACCCCCTGCCAATCTGCAGGGCTTGTTTTGAATGAAAGTGGGTCCCCTTCCCCTCTGCAAGGAATCTGTCTTGAGAGGGTGTTGCCCTCCTCCCTGGTCTTCACTCCAAACTGCAGTTGGGGAAGTACCACCTCAAACTTTTCTCCAAGGCTTAGTTAATATTTTAAGTTTTAGCAAACTTTTGGCAGATGTCTGGTTTTTTTCCTGCAAAACTGCCTTGAGAAAACCAGATGTTTTCCTTTTCAGTTACAGGCAAGACAATGCCCCACCATTTCTGGTGAAATCTTTGTCATGTCACCTCATGTCTGTGCAATGACAAAACCATTTAGTGCAGACATTAAAACAGACCAAAGCACTTTTCCTTGAGCTTATTTTAGAGGGTACGTGATGCAGTGCAAAGTTACGTCTGTGGAAGTGGGTCACACCCCATTCAATCAGACAGGGGATTTCATGTAACTCCTTCCATCTACAGGTGATGATGGGATGGAGCCCAGCTCAAAAGAAAGACACAGAGGATAACCATCTACCAACCATGTGGTGCTGCAGGACACAGCTTGCAAGTAGAGTCCAGTTGCTCTGGCCAGGCCTCTTGCCGATGGACCAGGGGCCTTTGCCAGCACAGCTTGCCCTTGGTCATGTAACAAGGTGGCTCCTAGGTTGGCAAATTGCTTTTGAAGCTGTAAGCAGAGAATTAGGAATGCTTATCAAGACCACTTCCTGCTTGGAATAAGTCACACAGTTCAATTTACTTGCGTATTGCTCTCCTTGAGATACTGCATATTCTGTGAAACCTCCTCCAGATAAAAATAGATTGAGAAGATAGAAAATGCTTAAAGTGGTCCTAATCATCAGGATGAAAGCCAGGAGAAACAGATTGTCCCTTGTCTACTATTAACATAATTAATAGCCTCAAGTTATTCCAGGGGAGGTTTGGATTGGATTCTAGGAAACATTTCTTCACTGAAGGGTTGTCAAGCACTGGATCAGGCTGCCCAGGGAAGTGGTGAGTCACTGTCCCTGGAGGTATTTAAAAGATGTGTAGATGTGGCACTTGAGGACCTGGTTTAGTGGTGGATTTGGCAGAGCTGGACTAAGGGTTGGACTCGATGACCTCAAGGGTCTTTTCCAATCTAAATTGCTCTGTGATTCTGTGATTCAGAGTAGCTTGGGGTTCAATTTCCCCAGTCTGGCAAACTCCATAGCTAGATCTCCTTTGCTTCAGGGATCTCATGGCAGAGTGGCTGGGACACTCCAGTCCTATGGCAAGACTACATTTACTGGCACCAGCACTTCTGGTGGAGCAGCAAATGCAGGCTTATGGATCTCAGTGGTGCTGCCTAGTCAATGTGAGTAGTGAAGACCTAAGTCTTAGAGCTGTCCTGATACATATGGCACGTTTTCTTGTTCTTCTAGCAAGTTTTCCTATCGTGTATTGGTTTCTCTTTAGCTTTTCCATATCATAAGGTTGCAAAATTAAATTATAAATGTCTGATACTTGCTTTGTTCAAGGACTTGACATCATCCTGGTGGCAGAATCCATTCCTTTTTTTTTGTGTCAAAGAAGGAGAAGTGAAAAGAAAGAGTGACAGCTGGCAGCATGTACCAAGCACCTCTGCTAAATACCCCCAGACTTGCACAAGAGCATTATTGTATCCTGAGCTGCACAGAGAACAGCACTGCAGGGGCATATACCAGTTCCTACAGGCCTGCTCACCACTCTTACTCATCCCCTCCCAGCACTTTATGTGGACAAATTTTAGGTTACGTGAAAGCAGCTATTTTGGCCAATTCGGTGTTTGCAAAACATGTTGGCATGGTCACAAGAAGGGCACCTGAGAAGGGCTATGAAAGCTTTGCCAGCTTTCTGTTAACTCAGGAAGGCCATAGAAAAAGCTGCCTTGCTTTTATTACACATCTTGTGCAGACATGTTCACACAGCAAACATGGCAATAAAGATGGATCACCCCTTGGAAAAATTCCCCACAGCTGAAGCATTTCATCTGGTAAACACAGGACCGTGGGGACCTGCCACCTGAGCTTCACACTTACAGATACTTTAATTTAGGTCTGGATCTGTCCCTTCATGCCCGCGGGCAGGGTGAAATGGGGAAAACAGCAAAAGGTTGTGGACTTTTAAAATCAAAAACCTCAAAGTTCTTTGTAAAGGGGCACTTTTTAAACATAGCCACCCAAAACACAGCTGGACAAAAATCCAGCTCCTACCAGTGCTTGTTGTATGGAGCTGAGGCCTCCTGCTTTGATCCAGCTTCAGCTGCCATCTGCCACTTTTCCTCCCCAGCCCTCTTCTCTGTCTGGAGCCATCTGAGCAGACACAGCACCCTGGGCCAGCACAGCCAGGCAGGGGGGAGGACATGCAAGGAGCCGAGTTCAGAACTCCAGACATTGCTGCTGGAAGTTTTTCCACCTGTCCAAATGTGCTCTGATTCACCATCTGCTCCAGGCTGAACAAAAGAGGAATTACAGCTACTGAAAGATACAGCTACTGAAAGATAGAGCTAAATGGGACTGCAGTGCCTTTTGCCTACTTGGCTGCCTGGCTCCTTGTGACGGGTCCATGGCACATACCCAAACCTGACTCAGAGCCACTCCAAGAAATACTGGGGATATGTTAGTTTGTGAAAAGGGAAGAGAGTAGGACCCTGCAAGTTTTCCAAATGGGTAGCTGACCTCTGAAACAGAGATGGGAATCACTCACCTTGGTGTCAAACAGGGCAGCTAGGGGAGAAAGTGGTTGCCTTTATCCCTCCCCATGGGCACAGAGCAAAGTGAAAAGTCATCTAACCACCTGCAGAAGTTTTAGTGAATCAATATATGGTGAAAGTTTAAAAGCTTGCTGCTTTCTACTGAGCAGACTTCTGGGGCTGTGGCTGCCTGGCTCCAAGGAAAAAGTCTGTGGTTGATATTGACACCTCTGCTGTTTACTGCAGAAAAGAGGTGGTTGCCATTCCACAAAGGAAAAGCTGAAATCTTAATGCCATCAGTAAGAAATGGGAGGAAGGAATTATTTTACCACACATAATGAGTGGTAAAATGAGAAGGAAGTTGCCACCTTCAGGTCTGAAGCTGAGTCCCAGTTTTACACCTGCAGACTGGGACACAAATGTTTCTGTCCGATAACCGAGTCACTTCAGAGGTCACAGATTTGCTGGTACCTGCCCATCGCAAACATCCATAATCTGATAGTGACTACTGGCCCATGTATCGAACAGTAGATGAGGATGTACTTAATCCATCTATGTCATACTAAGATTGCTAGCTAATTAAAAAAGGAAACTCAACCCCAGGTCTGCAGTGATAATGTCAGATGAGGATATTATTGGCATTAAATTGCTTCACTCTCACATCCCGTCCCTTCCAGATGGGAATTATTTGTACTTGGATATGTGCAAAGTCTTTAATTAGCATGCTCAGAGAGTCATAGATTAAAAAATCTACACAAGACAAAAATAGTAACAATTATTATTCCTATGGTGATCTTTTCCATTACTAACTGTTTAAAAATATATATAATATGCTAAATATGGGTGCTTATTACTTCCTTTGTTTAACTCTTTATTATTTTAACTATTTGCAAGTTTTTTTTACTTCTTTTGCTTTAGCTCCTCAATATCCTTATCGTGAGCCTGATCCTGTTGGTCTAAGAGGCCCAGAGAAAAGGAGGAGATAGTCATAACCCCAGACTTTTACAGTTTGATTGCAGTACAAGACAAGATAGTGATCAAGTGCTGAGGCAAAGCGAGGCCGTGCAATTAGTAGTAGTTGGCCCGCTGCTTGCTGGTGGGTATCTGTGAGGTTTGGTGGGCTGTCAAAGAAGGATTTTAAGGAGGGGTTGTAAGGAGGATCGGGGGATCACTTCACCAATGCCTGTGGGGAATGGCTATTTCAATGAAAAGGGAGAAGTCTCGGTGCTCCTCTTCAAGATATTTCGTAGTGGGGCTACTCAGGTAGGGGCTTCAGCCACCCTGGCTTGTTCACTACATTTTCTGCTGCTGAAGGGGGTCGCATTTGCAGTTCAGAAGAGACACAACTGCCTTTGTGAAATGTTAAGTTACCCTTCAAATGTGAGAAAATCATAGAGACTGAGAGGTGTCAATTCCAGGGTTCCTCAACATTTTTTGTTGAAGAAGGACACAAGATCATTTGTACAGCAGTGTCACAGAGATTTGCACTTACAACCACAAAAAAGGGCCAAAGTCCGAAGGTTTGTCTCTCACCACTACTTTTTTTTGTTGTTCTTCACTCTTATATGTGAGTGACTGTGGGCAATTGTTTACAAAAAATATTCTGCAGCCTTTTCCTGGATCGCATCCTCATGTTTCATAGAGCGATCACAGACTGCGGAACACTGATTTTACCATTTTGTGGCTGAAAGTGTGGCCAGCTGTACTTCAGGTCAACTGTACTTCAAATAGTTGTTGAGCTGTTACCCAGGTTATGAGCATGAGCAGCTGGCAGCCAGCCTGGGCTGCTGCCAGCGGGGACAGAGCACGGAGATGGCAAAGAGCAGGAATGTGATGTGTTCTGAGGAGTTCTGCTTGATCCAACAGCAGCCGAGGAGTGGGCACTTCCACAAGCAAGTGGCATAGCAACAGGCCAAGACAGAAATCTTTGCAGAAGAGAAAGGCTTTTTACACAGAAGGATGTTTAGGCAGTGATGGTTCAAACTAATCCCCAGTCACAGTAGTTTTCTATTCCAAGTAATTGTGCAGCAGCGAACTACATCTCAGGTTATTTACTGCCTTGCATTAAAAATAATAGGATTAAGGTTACAGAAATTAGGAGGTACTATCTCAAAACAGATCACTATCAGTGCAAAAAGGAGATGCAATGAAATATATTAGAGGCTTCATATGTTTTCTTAAAAGATTGATGTGGTTTTGGCCACATTTTCTTTGGGAAGAAAATGGTGAGACATCACCACTTTTTTATTTTGCTAGTTTTTGAACTGCGTATGCCCTGCTTTGAAGACAATAACTCCTTCTAATTAACATATTCTTTACATAGTACATCCCATGACTCAGATATAGAAAATCTGTTGCTAAACCCTGCTGTCTATGCTACCTGCCAGTGTACTGGAAATGAGTAATCCTCAGAAGCAGAACTGGAACAAACACCCTTAAAGAGGAAAAAGGCCCCTCCTTTCCTAAGAATGGAAAGTTTGATAGCGAACATAATTTAACTGACTTATCTTATTCACAAGTAAAGAAAAAAAGGACATCCCAAGAGAGATACAACTAATATGAAGGACATTGTCTTCTTAAAAGTCAGGGTGGCATGCCAGACTACTTTGACACTGGACAAATGCCCTGCTTGAGAAGCTGATGTAAGGTAAGGAACTTACACAACATTTCAAAGCTACAAAAATAATCATATATTAATATTACTGACCAGACACAATGAGAAAATACTTCTCTCTCTTTTTAAGATGTGTGTAGGTTTTAGAGATTACAACACGACAAAGGCAAAACCCCACTTTCAGTGAAGGTGAACACCTTTGATGAGAAGTAATAGATCATTTCCCATTTGATGGAGAGAACAGTTGATGGTGTCTTCCTAAGGATATGTTTTCCTTTTAGCCACGTCTTAGTTTCTCATCCTTGTCTGTGTCCTCAGCAGAGTCTAAATGAATACATTAAATGCTGCAGGAAAATAGGGTGTGTAGCAGGTCATTGATGGTAGAACAAGCACTCAGGATTTTTTTTGGTGGGACAAGAATTACAACCAAAACCCACCTTCCCTACATTGTACACATATCAAAGCACTTAGAATAACGTTAAACATTTTGTTTGCTTGACAGATATCAGTCATCTTCAGGCGTGTTTCAGGAGCAGATTGGGCTGCAATGCCAATGCATGAGAGGAGACACCTTTTGGAGGGAAAGGGAGCCTTTGGAGGGAAAGTGAATGGGGACAGACAAAGAACTGAGAATTCAAATGCCCAGCTGATCTGCCTGCTCAGTGGTAGGTAAAGAGGCTGGGGGTGAGCAGCTTGGCAGCAGCCTGGGCTAGCCAGTACTGGAGTTTAAATCACGATGTTTCCCTTGATGCAGGTCAGCATAAGGCCTTGCCATCTGGCCACAAACTACTGACAAAGTATACCTGAGCCATGTTTAAAAATGGACTTAACTGGTGTGCTGCTACCAGGGCTAAACCATAAAACTGTATTTCTCAGTGGGATGAATGCTAGCCCTCACTGAACAGAACAGACTGTTTTCTTCCTGAGGGAAACTCCCAGCACTTTTCCATGAACTGAGTCTAATCCTGAAGGCTGGCGTAACTCCTGGGAGGGTAGTCATTGAGTCCACGATACATTTGAGTGTTGCTTCACCGCTTTAGGGAATGTGCGTGCAGAGATGACAGGCCCAGCGAAGACACCTGGAAGAGGCTGTTCTTTGAAATAAAAGCTAATGACTTTCTGCAGTTGTAAGAAACACTGTTGCAGACATGTAATATAAAATCCAGTGTACTCTTCAAAAATAGCTCTGAGGCCCTGAAACAACTGAGAGCACCAGGCCGTACAGTCAGTAATTCCTGCACCCGTCACATTTCTTAACAGGCTGCTGACAGACCCTGAGACTACACACACAGAGAGTATTCAATCATAAGCGTAGGCAGGTTACATGTCGGTGACAAGGAATGATGCTGGGACAGATGGAATCAAGTGAAAATCCAGAGATGCCTATTACTGCATATAGAGGACTGTGAGCATCTTTCTGAAATACAGCATTCTAAGAGCTCGATCCAAAAATGGTTGCTTAGTTTTCCTGTACAGTTGTGAGTGTCTGAAACAAGACAGATTAAATACTTGCTGGAGATGCATACATGTGGTTGTTGTTCCCTGGCCCCAGAAGGAGTCCAGGCCCTGTGCTGGGAGGATGCACCAGTGCTCAGACAGCCCAGAATGGGGGATCCCACACAGAATGATGAATTGTGTTGTGTGTGCAGTGCTCAGAGCAGGGCGTCATGCCTGATTTCTTCTTGTAGGCAAATAGTCCTGTCACTATAAGAACGTCATCAAGAGATGTCCTGTCTCCAGGAGCATGATTTCATGGGAACTGAATATTTTATTGCTCCAGAGAGACGCTGGCATCCAGCTGATACCTCTGTGAGAACAAACACACATTTGAGAAACACACATTTTGACACACATGTTTTGAACAACTGACCCAACGAAAAACATCTCCTGCTCTGGGAGGTAAACGGAGGGCAAGGTCCTTGGGGCAGCACAGGGCAAACCTTCATCGGTGGAAAAACAGTGGGAGAGACTCTGTCTGAAGTCATATAGGAATGGTGCTCTCCTTCACATCCCTACTGTCAGCCTGGGCTTTTCTGCTCTCCCAGTGCTAGTCGATGTGGAATGAATCACTACAGCAGCTTGATGAAGCAGCAAGCCGTGAACACATTTCCTTGTGTTATCTAATGGTGAAACACAGAGGATGTGGCTAATTAGGGAATCATCCTCACCCTGGCAGATTTTCTCAAATAGAAATGGGTTTTGAGGTTTGCTGACTGCTGAGGGTGAAGCTGCTGAGTAGGTAGCCACAGAAGCATTTAAATGTACATAGACCTCTGCAGGTTACCTGCTATGCAGCAAAAGCCACAAATACGTAAAAAATGTAAAAACCACAAAAGATTAAAAATCCAACCTTTTTTTCCCCCTTAGGAAAATTTGGAGACTCTGTGTTGTTAAATCATCTGAAACCATGATAAAGTCATAGATGGTCATGTCAAAGAGCTAAGGACGGGGGATGAAAGTAATCTGCTACCAAGGGTGGCAACAAACCCACATGCCATCTGAGTGTAAGCCATTTCTGTAAGCAGATGCAGCTTTGGCTTTTTTTTTTTTTTTTTTTGCTGTGAACAGTATCCTTGTTTCTGACTCAAATTATATTTTCTTTCTGTTCATCTTCTCAGGAAGAGGATTTTTGTGTTTGTTTGTTTTGCCTTTTCCAGTGTATTTGGAGCTCTAGATCACAAATGTATTTGTATGGGGATAAAAAGGAATATGGTTTAAAGAAACATAACTAGAACTAATCATCGTAGATATGGTTGATAGTTCTGGCTAGAATAATACCTTGGTTTCAATTGTTTATAACTTTGAACATATGGTCTGAAATTTTCCATCCTCTGACTTCAGTTTGATTTAATCAAGGGCTTTGGGCAGGGGGAAGCTTGTTTCTTTCTATGTCAGCTGTGGGAGATAAGGCACTGCAGAATAATACCAAAGTGGGGTTTTTCACATAGAAAATTATGTAAAGGTTGCTATATCACCATCCTTGTGAGGAAAAAATTGCAGTTTGGCATGAAATGTGTTTTTTCCTATTTCCAGGTTACAAATGTCTGAAAAAATATGTGTTGCATGTGCTCAGTAGAGACATGGTAACAACTTTTACATTTTCTGAAAACATGGTCAAGTTTAGAGTTGCATAGGCCCTTCTCTGTAAATGCAGCTCCTCTACTCTCTTGACTGTTCTGGGGTTAGACAGAGTAGCTGAGACTAGGAAGCCTTTCTCTTCTATGTATTCAGTCCCAGAAGGAATTTGAGAATGAACCCTTTCCACCAGGCTTGCCTTGGGTTACTGGCTTTTGATTTGAAAAAGTGCCAAACAATGCCAAAAAAAATCCAAGGGAACTCAGATTTTGGCCCAGTATCCAAAATATTGGACTAGGAAGTGGTGATAAAATTTTCAAACGGTCTAAGTACCATTTTCTTTTGTAGTTTTAAGTTATGGCCTTAGGAAGTGCCAGCCTCACGTACAGCACTGCCCAGGTGTGCTCCCTGAGGTGTTTCTGCCTTGTCTGCAGCAGGAGCTGGCCTGACTGTCCCAGTGGTGCCCCTTGGGAGTGATGGCTACAAGAGAATCAGGCACCTTGTGGATATGACATACCCTTGATATCTTCCTGTCTAAGTGACAAATCCCCAGTGATTCCAGTGCTTACCACTGCAGTGGGGAAAGAGCCTGAATTTATTTGGGACGAGAAGTGCTTGTCCCAACACAAAACCAAAACAGAACAGAACAAAGGAAAACCACCCAAACTGACCCCCAAAACATCAAAAGCAGCAAGACTAGCTATTTAGTATTAATTGTGCTGCATAGCTGGAATTCAATGTAAAGATCTATCTAAAATCTACCAGGGAGATGCATTGTAAAAGAAACTTGTCAGAATATATGTGGTTGAAATATGAGTAAATACACTGTTTGTTGTGTGAGTAAACACACAAGAGGAAGAGAACAAGATCCACCAAAATACCCATCATTCACGTGACCAGGGGAGCACACGTCTCCTGCCTGGGTAAGCTGGTATTTCATTCTACCTGAATTTTCGTTCTCTGTGACCATCAGGTCACGTAAGTGCCAACCTGCTTGATGGGGGAATAATGGGGCCCTCCCAGGAATATGGGCTTGATCTGAAGTTCAGAAAAGAAGCATCACTTTACCACTGTTTCCAACAGTGCCTGTGCAGAAATGAATACAAGAAAATTGTCTCATTCACATCCCAGTACTGTAAGTCCCCAAAGCAGCGACAGGCTGTTGGCTTCTCTTTCATATACAACTACAAAGACTGAAGCATCTGTAACACATCTTTGGGGTTTTTTTTAAACTCCCTGTGGTGCTTGTGGCAATGGACTAGAGTGATTGCAGAAATGTGCAGAGCAACCAGCCCCCTGGCCAAAAGCCAGCCAACTTACGTCCTCTCCGGTTACCAGATCGCAAGTATCAGGGAAATGATGTAGCTGCAAGAGCTGCTGAGGTCAACAGCTGAAATCTGTTCTTTGTTGGGTTTTAAAATATTTCCCTCTAGGCCACAGACAAAAGCTGCCAAGACAGACTGAAGCGAGAACATTTTAAGGGAACAGCACGTTGGGTACTGAAAGCCCAGCTCTGCAGGTGGAAGAGGATCTGAGCAGTGTGGCAATGAGGGGGAAGAGCAGCAAGGGAAGGAAACAGCTGGTGCAGGTGTTCCTGCCAGAGGACCATGGACAGGAGCAAAAACTCTGTCACTAAGGTAGGAGTTGTTCTGCATCAAAACCAAAGAAAGAAGGGACTGATTTCCAATTTCTGACTATGCATAGCCAAAATATCTCAGGAACTCCTTCAAAATTTCACCCACAAACCTATGAAATATGAACACCGGTGATTTCATGGGATTGCCAGCATTGTCAGGGAAAATTACACCAAAAAGGCTTTTGGAAAGACGGTGTTATTATAGCAGAATTTAAACTTAAGGCAGAAAAGTAATTCAAATGCAAACACTGTCTCCTTGACTAATCCTGCTCAGAAATCTGTTCTTAGCATGAGATAAAAATGCATGTTAAATCCTCTCCTCTTTAGAGCAGAGACATTTTGGAAGTTGTTACTGTACAGATTACATCCAAACAGCACTTAAAAAATGGGAGATGTTTTAATAAGTATCTGTTAGCTTAATTTAACATCGCAGTGAAAAGACATTCAAGGGTCGCATATCAGGCAGTGTTGTTTCTACTCTCAGAAGGAAGTTTTCTCATCCGCAGGACCTGAAGTTCTCTCTCCTCTTTCTTGAGCAAGGTCATCTGTGGCCAAACCAGGGTCCAGAAAGTCACCATTAAAATCAAACGGCAGCTTCATTCCTATCCTCACTGCAAATCACATCAAATCTTGACACCTCACTTTGCTTGCCAGGTGGAAGGACAAACCAATGTAGGTTCATCAATTACCAGTCAAGGAAAAATTCTGTAATTAGTGAGTCTGAAGTTCTACAAAGCACAAGCTCTAGGAATGTCCCAAAAGAGATTCAGTTTGAGTCGAAGTTACTCCTTCACACCATAATTCATGCAGGGAGTCTTTCATCTTAATACTGTGTGTTTGGAAACAGGTGGGGTTTTTTAATCATAACAGTTTCATATAAGACAAAAAAGAAAAAAAATATTGAAAGAAAACTTGCTTTTGAATATGTCAGTGGCAATAAAAAACATTCAATTTGTTCCAGTAAATTTAGCATCCAAAAAAAGAAGATTTAAGTTTACCTCTTTTTTTTTTTTATGCTGAACTTGCATGGTCCTCCTCTCCTCTCCTCTCCTCTCCTCTCCTCTCCATGTTTTCT
>VWZT01006850.1:421895-447939 GCA_013397055.1 Pachycephala philippinensis
CCTCTCCTCTCCTCTCCATGTTTACTGCTCTCATCAGAGTGGAATGCGAATGCCTTCTAACCATACATTAAATGATGCCTCCAGGTGCTGTCATACCTGGTTTGCTGTCTTCCTTATCATCTCCCCAAGGCAAGATGGGTATCTGTGGTGTTTTCAAAGAGGCTTTTTTTAGATATACCTGCTGCTCTGTGTTTATATTAGATTAGACAGATAGAAGTACATGTGATGCTCACAGTAGATGACAACACATTTGTGTAATTCCAAATGTCATCTTAGTTGTTTGGTCTATTTATTTCAACACTTGTTTTTCACATGTTTTGTGGCTTTAACATCCTTTTCCCTAACACAAGCTGCTTCCTACTTCTTTTGCAGAGTCCTGTATGAACTACTTTTGTAATGATGTATTTAAAAATGCTTGTCCTCTGCAGTGCATTCCTGTCCCAATCACAAGTCAGTGTCCTCCTTGCAACTGTGAATGTCGGGGGTTTTTGTTGAAAGTTACTTTTTAATGTTGTTATTTCTCTGTCCTGGCTTATGCTACCCATATGCAAACAGTCAGCACAACCTAGAGGAACAGGGTGAACAGCTGGGCTGGGGGATGAAGTGGGAAATTATTCAGCTGCTCTCACTGCCAAAGCAAACACATTGTGTACCTGCACCATCAGCACATGGTAGTCAGGCTTTAAAAAAAGAAAGAAAAGAAAAAAAGAAAAAAAGGAACAAACAAAACTCCCATGATACAGAAGATGTGTCATGCACAGTACAACATGTGGTAAAGGACAGCTACCCTCGTTCTGGGCCTGTGGTGAGGTTTCTGCATGGTGAGCCCCTTGCATGAGCTTCTGTGTCAGAAGAACTTTTGCTGCACTGGGGTACGTGGCAAAGGGTGTGTTTCCTGTACCCAGTCATTTGGTGTGAGATTAACAAAAGTTCCCTGTGTTGTGTTGTTCCCTGTAACCAGTTGTAGGCTCAGAGTCCAGGCTCCTACTTCCCAGATCTGAAAGGAGGCAGAGGGAAAAATCTCACGTTTTTGGTGAACAGCATGATGTCCAATTTCTTGTCCCAAGAGCTCTTCCTAAAATCTCACACTTATATTGTCAGAAAAAAATGTTCTGGGAACACTGGCACGGTGGTGGATGTTGTGGTACTGTCTCAGCCAGAGCAGGACAGACAGTCCATGTACTCCAGAGCAGTTATTCTAACATGGAATGCTTGTTACACTGAATTGATTCAGATAAGCTGTGCTGACTTTAACAGGAATGCAGTTTCACCCATGCTTGGGGAATGCATTGCTTTGACTTGAACTTGTCTAATTGCACTCACGCAAAAAACCATGTACAGGCGAGCCCTAAGATCCTCAATTCCCAGTGACTTGTTTTTGACTCATGGCCATGCTGAGAAAAGGCAAGACTGTGCTTGTTTAGTCAGCAGATGAAAGTTGTCATACTGGAAATACCATTATGGCAAGATTAGCACTGTGTGTAATAATTAGTTAGCATACCAGCATATAAATAAAAAGACAAATTGCTGACAAAAAGCTTTTTTCTATTGGTTGTAAATAGAAGTTAAGAGGATGGGTGCTTTCAAAATAAGGAGGAGGTATGACAGCTTTTGTTTGACCTAGGACACATCCCTTGGGATGAATATTATTTTCCTCCCAAGGATTTTGATAGAATTCCTATGGTGGGGCACTGTGGCTGTTTTATTAGAATTTAGCCAAACATCCACTGGATATCAAACAACAATATATACAGGTTAAATCAGTTCTGGAAAACATACCAGCATTTTCTTGCAAAGCATTAAAAAGGAGGTGTTCTTTATGAACCTGGCAAAAAAGCATGAAGCATTGAATAAATTCGTGTAATTTAGGGAAGAGGGGTGTGAGTTATTTTTCTCTAGATTTTTCTCTTTTTAAATGGAATTGAGGATCAAAAAATGCACTTGGTAAGTGGCACAAGGACTGTCCTACCTCCTGCTCAGGGCAGATGGAGGACGTGGAGTCACGTCCTCCATCAGCTTTGTCCCACGCACTGCAGCTTTACCCCAGTGCTGTGAGTGTGAGCTGCCCAGGGCTGTGTGTTGGAGGCACAGCCCTCTCCTTGTGGCCTCAGCTGGCCCTGGAGCCTGTGCACCAGCACTGGCCTGCAGAGCATCTGCTTCCCTCTCCTGCTGACAAACTTAATTTTAGCTCCAAGCCAAAGGACAACACAGAGGCCACATTTTCTTGTTTGTTGTTCCTGCATAAATATTTCCTAACCCAGTATCTTGAAGAGTATTTCAGCCTCAGCTGCATGATTTGGCAGGCAACCTAAGAGGTGTACATACCCAAGGACACAGAGCAGGGGCAGCCAGTGGAATCAAAACACAGCTGGTAAGCAATGAGTACTCCTCCTCATGGCAAAAGTATGGCACACAACAAGGCTTCTTCCAGGACAAGAAAACTGGATGGCAGACGGGAATTTCAGTATCGTGACCACACATGCACTACTCTTTCAGCAAACCACACTGCCCATGAAATGGCTCAGATGGGATGGGCCGTTTGTTATAAACTATGCCTGTGCCCGATGCATTGAGTGGATAATCTCCTATAGTCTGAAGGCTGCCATCAGTGGGATGGGCTTTCTGCAACCTTGCATACAAGTTTCCAAATTATATACCCGAGGAAGGCTATCTGTCATGTCTCCACAAGACTTGCAGGTGTTTCCTACCAAAGGCACACAGGTCTGTACATAACCACAAGCACAAATCATATGTACATTTTTTGTGTCTCTTTTAAAAGTAAGCCAACTCCAGAATTACCTTCGATGAAGCTACATGATGAAATGTTTGAGCACCACGTGGTAAATGTGACTGGGATGAATATTATATTGTAAAGATGCTGTAACTTTTATGAGTTTGTCATTATTCACTTGCTTGTAAGGAGCTAAATCAGAAGCAGGTAATTGGAGGGGAAAGAAAATTGGGAATGGCAGCCATGGCAAGGCAAGGCGGGGTTCAGCCAACACCACAAGCCCATTTCAAAACAGCAGTGAGCTGGGGAATGCCCTGGTGAGTGCCCAGCTGGTGAGAACCCAGGAGCTAGGACAAAAGAGCAAAACAAAAGCTGAAAGGTGCTGATCTGCCAAAGAAGCCAGGTGGAGGGTTTGTGTATCTGTGTGTGTGTGTGTGTGTAAGGGGAACTGTCAACAGCACCTGGGTGAAACACCCCTAATAAAGGGTGACTTTGAACTCAAGAGTGAGAGCAGCCAAACCAAAACCTACAGTTAATGGGGAAATGTATGCATGGGCTTCACTCTCTTTATCCCCTCTTCTGCTCTTCACCTCCCTTCAGATGAATAAACAGTGTTTTATTTCAGTGAATTTGTGTTTGGATCACTTGACTGGCAATCACCTCCCTTCCTTTCTTACACATTTGGGTCAGGTCTTCACTGGATCCCTGAGCCCTGTCTTGCAGCCAGGGGAGGAGAGGCAGAGTCTGCGGTGGGAGGCAGCTCTTCTGTCCCCAAGGCTGCCACAAGAGCCCCTGAGCCACTCCCTGGAGGTACCCACCATGTGCCACCAGCCAGTGGAGGAACCTGGGCAGCAGGCTCAGGCCAAACAATTAAAGCTAAATGAGAGGTCATCTGCTCTTGCCATCAGCCAGACTCACCATGGATAGAGGCTGTGGGGTGCCCAGAAGAGCTGAGACTGCTGGATCAACAGACCTGGTAATGGTTGTGGGGAGGAGAGGCTGGAGAGTGCCCCAAAGGCACAGATTGACCCCAGTGAGTGCCCTTAAAGAGGGGCACTTGTGAAGCAGGGATGTCCCTGCACACGCCTTCTTCTAGGGCCTTGGCTGGTTTTAGGAGAAATAAGGGACTGTTTGGAAACACACATTAAACCATAAGCCAATATATATGGTGTGTTTTTTCCTACCAGAGTATTTTGCAGTGGTTTTGAGTACACAAATAAATGCTACCTGAACCCTGAGTAAGCTTGGTATTGCCTGCAGTGAAGTGATTAAATTCACTCTCATCATCGTTGTTTAAATAATTGTGACACCATAATCAAATATGTAGAAATGATTCATGCCAATTTAGATTGGTATATTAAGCAAGCACCATAGTTTCCAAGCACAAATGAGACAGGCAGATGCATTTAATATAAAAATATGTTGCAATGTGAGGTAGGGGAATATACAGTATAATAATAAAAACAAGTAATATAGAGACATTCAAGATGTACAATTCTTAAAAGGTTCTCAAGGTTCTTCCTGGACACGATCAATGTAATCAAACTGCTCACTGGTGACACTGCCTTTCCTTGGTTCAGCTCAGCTGCTCCCACAGCAGGGCTTGGCTACATGTGTCCTGCAGCATGAATGAACAGAGGTGTTTTAAATTTCTCCTCCACCTGAGATCCACATTCTTGAGAACTGGTTTATCATCAGGACCCACCAATGTGCCAGCCGGACTGCCCCAGCCCACATCTCTCACATACTCCTTTCATACCTCGTGTACAACCAGTGACTCACATGGCAGAGTCAATGCTGGCAGCCTCAACTGTTAATGCCAGAAATCATGACCCACCAGAAATAATCTGAAAATACAAGGACCTTATGAACTCAGCTTGCCTGCAGGGGTTTGAATTCCTTATGCATCACATGTGATGGCAAAACCAATTCTAACTGAATTGCTGAAGTGCAGCCACAGTGACATTTAAGAACCAGCAAACACATTAACAATTGCATTTGGAGACCGGCAATTTTACTCTGCGCTCCACCCAAGAAACTGGAACAGCACTATTTGCAGTCGTGATTATTCTTAGCTAAGTTGCCATGGAACAAAGCCTGGTTAATCCTAATGGACTGATTCAGGAACAATCTCTCTTTCTAATCTTATTGCCTAATTCTCTATCACTCCCATTAGGTTAGTATTTATTCAAGACATAAGAGCAGCAAGATTTTCAAGGAGTCGTCATTTCACTATGTAGAGTGGTAGCAGCAGCACAGTCCTCTCACTAAGAATAATAAAGGATGTTTTTGTTTCTCTTTGAAGGAAGCAGGGTGAAGAATTTTTCCTTCCAGAAGCAGATCAAATCTCCGTTGAATTTTCCTTGAATTCATAGGATTTAGTACACATGAGTTAATCTGTTCCTTTGAGCCTTGGAAATGACAAACTTTTGGTCAGTGATACCTTTGCCAGAGAAATGAATATTTTGGGGAATGTGTATATAATAAGACAGATGTGCTGTTAAGAGAAGTTACTGTACTTTGCCATTTTTCTGATGCCAGCTTCATGGCCTTGCTTCTATCACCTAAGCAACAGTCTGGCCTCTTCTATTTACTGATAGTAATATATCACATTGGTTTCAAATAGCTCACAAGCCTCCTGGAAACCAGTCAAAATGTGGTGTAAGTGCTAGCATCCCCTAGGGAATGCAGGCAGCCCAGCAGTACAGCAGGAGCCTGTGATAAATGGCCTCATGTTGCAATCCAGTTCGTGGGGTAGAAGCTCAGGCTATGTCCAGTCACTCAGATCCTCCAGTCTCTGTCATACAAGTGTATTGCAAGACTCTCAAGGTAGCTGACTCACATATTGTGACATAGTCCTTAGCAACGAGGTGTGTGCAGAAGTACCATGGGGAGAGGTGAATTCTTCATGGATTTTTTGAGAACCGATATATCAGAAATTAAATGATGGTCAGGTACTGGAAAGGAGATACTGGGAAAAAGAATGCCAATTCATGTTTGCAATTTGCCTCATACAGAAACACACAGATCTCCTTTAATAAATCCCTGGAAAAAGCCATGCAAGCTCTCTGTTCGCAGAGCTAAGCTTGCAGTGATTAAAGCCACAGCAATATTTTCTTTACAAGAAATAGCACCATAAGGTCACTGCAGACATCACCACTCTGCTCAGGGTTATGGAGAGTAAGGTAATTTAATTTTAAAGTACCTCCTCACTGGAATAAATTTAAGAAAGATATTAAAACCAGCCCTGACCTGAAAATAGAGGTATCCAAAGCAAATAAGAGTTTTGATGAAACAGATGGTAACCATAATTAACTGTGGCATTTTCTGCCATAAACCACATAGTTTTAACTCAATTAGTTGGCCTTTTTTTTCTTTTTTTCTTTTTTAATTAAACAAACCCACTTCCATCTAATCAGCAGCGAGTTTGTAGCCAAACAATAAAATAGCCAATTTTAAGAAATCTGGATAGCCATCAAAGGCTCCAGTGCCTGCTTTCTCTTGGCCGGGAGGTCATGGAGCTGCTGCGCTGGAGCCTGGCAGGAGCCCTGCCCTGTGCTGGGATCATATCTGCTTGTTTACACAAAATGTAAAAAACCCATCCTGCAGCTGCTGCAAAGCAATGTGAACTATGCTGTGCAAGCCAGGAGTGGTGGGTTAATTTTCTGTTATTTATCAGTAAAACTGGAATCTTTGCTTCAGCTATTCACACATAAATGTGCCGACATAAACCAGTTTAGATAAATTGCTCTGATTCTGTTGTAAACATGTAGGTATTTGAATCTTTCCTTGCTGCTTCAAAACCACAATGAAGGCTATGCCAGCAATCCTACCTAAGACTATTTATCTTATTTTGTCAGTTCATCTTGCAGCAGGAGACCATTACTCAAAAGGAACATCTGTTTCCAAGTGATGTGACCATCCCTGGTGATCATTTTAATACAATTAAAACACCTCTACAACTTTACCTGTGTTGCTTTAATAGGAAGTTAAATTTCAAAAAATTTCTCACTGAGAGGATGGAAAGATCAAATTATGAAAGTCTTCTGACTTTCTTGTCTCTGATGTTTTTTACAATACCTAAGAGTGGCTGTGTGCCAGAGAAGTCTGAAACTGTGGAATTGAGGGAACTAAGGATTTCTGATATTTTTTTACTGTAAATGAAGCAGGAAGGTTCCCATGGCCAAGGCAGCATGTTTGTATTTTCCACCATTTTCAACATTACGACCATGTCAAGGCCAAGTTCGTCATTTGGCTTATTCAGTTTCATTATTGCCTGGAGTAATGAGTGCAGAGAGAAAAAATGCTGGAGATGGCCCAGACCACAGCAAGTCAATGCAAAATGATGAAGGACAGACGTTTCAGGGCTCATTTGTATTTTGTATCTGCAAATATTTTTTGCCTCTGTAAGTCAAGTTGTGCACGGCCTCACTCAGGCAAAATTCCCTGGGATTTCAAGGGGAAATATGACTGCAGATGGGCAGGCTGCATCTGAAGGCAATGTCTCAGAGCAAAGATGTAACAGAATCATAGAATGGTTTGAGTTGGAAGGGACCTCAAAGACGATCTTGTGCCAACTCCCCTACCCTGGACACCTTCCGCTAGACCAGGTTGCTCAAAGATCTCTCCAACTTGGCCTTGAACAAATCCAGGGTTGTGGCATCCACAACTTTTCTGGGCAACAGGTTCCAGTGCCTCACCACCCTCACAGTAAAGAACTTCTCCCTTATATCTAGTTTAATACTAGATAAGATATAATAAATAAATAAATAAATATGTCTCCAAGATGGTGACAGCAAGACAATCACTGTCTTGCTGTGCATCAATAACAAATAAGTGCTGTCAGTGCTGGAAGTGGAAGCATACTAAACCCAGCCAGTGCTACCACTGCCTTGCAGGCAGATTTCCTGTGACAGCGCCAGATACAGCTGGATTCATATTTTCAGATTTCTTACTTGGAGACTGTCCCCTCTCTGCTCAAACCTGAGGGATTTTAACCTGGATCTAAATGTGGTTTCTCACATTTCTTCTCTTTTCCATCTCACTAGTTCCCTCCAGTGAATTTCTGTGTGATTGTGAATCACGGTGTGATTTCTGTGTGTCCTTCCCAGTGTAAGATTTGGGTGAGAAACTGTGCTGGGGTCTCCCACAAAAGCAGTGGGAGCCAGCTGCAACTGCTGTAAGCTGGACTTGAGGGGAGTGCTCATGGCCCTGCTTCATCCCCTCAGCTTCCAGCAGTCAACAGGTCTGAGATTTTTAAACCTCCCTGTCAGCCACAGGCTGTATCTCTCTTGTGTGCACTGGCTGCTGTGGTCTGTACCGAAATGCTCTTTGCACTCCCAGAGCTCATGCCCCGCACGGGCCCTCGGCACAGCAGGCTGGCACTGGGGGGCCTCGAGTACTGCCCAGCGCTCCAATGCCTCCATGGGAAGGGCAGACCCCCTCTGAAACTCCCTTAGAGCTTTCCCTTACCAACATGAGAGCAGTAGTGGCCTAAAGAACAAAAGGGAGGTCAGTTTTTGGTGATTATATAAATGTTTTGAGCACCTTTGTAATCAATGCACGTGCTAAGGGAATGGGAATACTGCACAGCAGGCAGGGGTGTCAAAGAAAAGAAACAAGTGCTTTAAAACAAAAGACTCGGGATACAGTGGCAAGGAAACCAGTCACAGGAGGGCCAAAATTAATTCACCAGAGCAAGGACAAAAGCCCAGAGCCATTTCTGAACCAATCGTTGGTGTATTATTATTATTACTCTGTGTGTGTATTTAACATGCTTAAAGCTGATCTGCTCATAAATTGCTCTGTAGCTCCCTCTAATGACAACTCTACAAAACTGGGCTCCGGGAGGCTGAGAGCAATACAACTTTTGTGCTCTTGATGTAGCACGGAATCGTACGATCACTGAATGGTTTGGGTTGGAAGGGGCCTTAAAAACCCTCTCTTTCCAACCCTTCTGCAGTGGGCAGGGATACCTTCCACTAGACCAGGTTGCTCAAAGCCCCATCCAGCTGACCTTGAACACTTCCAGGGATGGGGCGTCTACAACTTCTCTGGCCAAGAGATCAAAAAATAAAAAATGGCTGATACAGTCAATCCTCAGGCAGATTTCTTTGCAGCTACAACAGAGGTACTGCCTAATCAAGAAATGTGTTGCTGATCCCAAAGCAAATTAAAAGAATCTTATAATAAGGAGACTAAAGAAATAGTGACATGATCTAGCAATGCACAAACAGTAATGTTAGAGCATAGGATCATTTAAAATGTGACAGCATCCACAATGAATTAGTTAAAAATTAATTATAGAAGTCTGTATATTACAATTCAATGAGAAGCCACAATTCCTCTTGTGTAGATTAAAATGTACACCAAATCTTGCAACACATCAGTGAGAATCTCCATGCTAATATTTTCTGACACTTTGCACTCCTATAGTCACTGTGAACACCCTGGAGATCAGCACAGTCCACAGGGGGTAAAGTCTGTTCGGTTTCCAGTTCTGAAAATTGTTTTAGTTGAGAAATCTTCAGGAAGTCAGATATGAGAGAAAGCTGTAACAAAACAATCTCTTACATGTGAACAAGTGATACTAGCAAGAGCCACGCTGTATTTGCACACACATACCCCTTTCTGTCCAATGCGTATTTCTCTCATATGCATACCAGGAATATTTCGTTTGTTTAAGGGTTTGTTTGTGTCAACTCCAACCTGCCTTTAGCCACAGCAATTTTTTTTTATGGAGAAGGTAATATTCCATACTGTCACTTATTTTTAATGCTGACTTTGAAAAAAAGACACTGGTTTCAGAGTACAGAGGAAGAGCCTTAATGGACAATAGGTTGGTTACAGGGCAGAACAGCATTTGGAAACTAGAGGAAAACAATATTTCACAGTTCATTTGGTATAATTCCCACATAATTGATTTATGCAGCAAAATACTTTAAGAAAACCATTTAACATTCTAATACACTTTGATTTGCCTCACAGTGAGGCAGAAAACATTTCATTTAACAGGGAGGTCTGTGGCTCAGCTGATACAAGTCCCAGAGTGCTCAGTGGCAGGGTCTGGGAAGGAACCTGAGGTGAGATGTAGTGAAGGACTCATTCAGACAAAAATATTTTGGTCCAGATAGGCTACATGTAAAATCACAGAATAATAGAACTCTTTAGGTTGGAAAGGTCTCTAAGTTCAGCAAGTCCAACGGTTAATGTAGCATTGCAAGGTCCACCACTAAATCATGCCCCCAAGTGCCACATCTACGTGTCTTTTAAATATCTTAATGATGGTGACTCTCTGAGCTGCCTGCTCTAGCCTGTCTGGCTTGACACTCCTTTTGGGGAAGAAATTTTTCTTACTATGTGCATGCTCTTTTGCTAAGAAATATCATTCACCTACCATTTACCCCCATGTGACTTTTTCTACCCCTTTAGGATGTTAACACCCCATTTGCACCATAGTGGGATGCTTCATTTATTAACCATAAATGTAGTCAGTTAGAAATCATTCTGGTTTTTAAAAAAAATTATTTATAGCCAAGACATTTTAAGAGACTAGTTTCTGCTCTAGAAATTACATGGGTGAACAGTTCAACCAACAGAGGCTACGGAACAGAGCACAGACAAAAGGAGTTAGGCAGCTGAGAGCAGTAACCCCTTAAGCCAAAGCCACAGCAGAAAGGTCATTACATTATCTCTTTAGTGCACATATGGTGTTCATGTAAAAAGCTTCTGTCCCATCTGTGAGGTTGCAGTACCAATATGTGTTAATGACATGCTGACGCATCATTTCAACTGCAGAGCTGATTTTCCCCAAACTCTTCATTCGGTCATTACCAGCTCTCCTCTTTTCCAAAATAAAACAGCACGGGGTATCACTGAGCCAATTCAGGTCTGTAGCAACTGCATTGCCAAGTCTTTATAATGTTATATATTTGGGAACTCTGCAGAATGAGGGAGAACAGAAGTAGATTTAAGATTTCTTCAATGCACATCCCCCTGCTTTCCTTTAATTTTCAAAAAGATTCTGTCCTTAGAGTCAGCATAAGTATTAACATTTATAGAACATTTATAAAATGCCAGTGATAACCAAAGTATTCACCTTCAACATGTTTTTATCATTTTTTATCAGAACTATAGAAATTAAATATTTGCCAGCAGGGAAATCTCGACCATCCTTCTGAACTTTTTTGAACATGGGTGCAGCATTTGTTCTTCTCCAATGACAGGGAACTTTTCCCAAACTCCATCAAAGATGATATACAACAGTCTTGGACACCAGCCAATTCTCACAGCACCCTGGACACCACCCCTAGGGTCCCACGGACGTGTATGAGCTGAGTTCTCTTGCATCACTCCTCACTCAACCCTCTCTGATGGTAGCTCTTCCACTACTTCCAGCCTTTGACTAAACAGAGAAGCCTGGGAGACCCTGCTGATGAGGAAATGACAAAGGGGGCACTGCGTAGCTCGGACTTCTGCGTGTCTGCAGCCACCAATCCACCCACCCCACCCAGCTACAGTCCCACATTTTCTTTGCTCAGGTTTTTTCCTACTAATGCAGCAGTAAGTACTGGCTTTGCATGGCCAGGCTTTGGTAGTGGGGGGCTATGGGGAGAGGGGTCTTCTGTGAGAAGCTGCCAGAAACTTCACCCTCTTGTGTCTGTGAACAGTTGACTATTCCTAACTAGAAGTACATAGCATGGATGCTGTAACAGATAAATCTTCTAGTCTTCTGCAAAGTCAAGGTGACACGTACCTGTGTTAGATACCTTTTTCTTAATGCAAGCATTTATTTTCCCCATTAGGTTTAAAGGATTCATTTTTCTTTTTACTTTTAAAATGCAGGAGGTTCAGGAGTTATTTAAAAGGAGTTGTTTTTCAACTGTTCCAAGTTTTCAAGAAACTGTTTTTCAATATGTTTCAAGTTCTAAGGCTGTGCATGGAGGGAAAATAAGGAATAAAACTAAATGCCGGGTTTACAAAGAGGAAAGCAACTGTTTTTAATTTTTTCTCTTGCAGCACCGGAGGAAGCCTCTGGGAATAAATGCCTGCTTTTCCACAGTTTCACTTAAACTTTGGAGTTTGAGGTTTTGGGTTTCAGAAGGTTGTACACTTTGAAGAGTCAATATTAGTATAGGCATTTGAGACAGGGAATCAGAACATCTGGTTTTGATACCTGTACAAACCTTTGTTGCAGTCATGGAGTGTCTAGGTACAATGAGGGCTACCCTGCAGCTTTGACAGAACAGCAAGCCTCAACTGCAACACCAAGGCTAAGCTCAGCTAATGAAACACTAAGCACACAAACACAGTTTATTCATTTGGGGGGTGGGTTAGCACTTGTGGCTTTGGCACTCTTTCACGAGGTATAAGAAAAATCTTTCCTGAGCATTCAGTAAGACAGACTAAAAAGATAGAGAGGCAGTGAAAGAAAGACCAACCCAGCAGACAAGTGACAGGTAAGAGGCAGATGTGAGGAAATAGTGCAATGTCAGGACATCACAGACAAGCAACTTAGCCAGCATGTGTGTGGTTGAGGGTGCAGTTTCAGAGTTACCATAAGCCCATCTGAACTCACTGTCCCTGCTGCCCCTGGCCCTCTACCTTCAGAAGTGTTCTCCTTGCATCAACACTTGCAGCTGCAAGGCAAGTCAGACTGACAGACTAACTCCCCAACACAAGGAAAAATCAGCAAGGTCCCAGCAGAATCTGAAACCTGATTTGTGTCATCCCAAGGCTGTGTAAGAGCTAAGTGGGCAGAGGAAAAATGGTCAGAACACACTGGCAGGGAAGGGAGAGGAGAGGACAGGACTACCCAGAGAAAAGCTGCAGTTAATATTGCCCTGAGCTGATCATGAAATGACACAATCAGTTCTTTTTGAAGTGGAGATGGTAACATTTCTTGGGGGCAGAAGGAAAGAAGGAAAGAAAGAACACCTATTCTTTTGATTGTGCAGCTCAGAAGAAATACCTGGTCAAGTATATCAGACAACACAAACTAGCAAGAATTCCTTTGACTTGACTTCTACTAAATGAACTAAAATTTAATACTTCTTTTATAGACTCTTTCTCAGAATAGACAATTGTGAAGCACACAATTCTTATTTTAAAACACTGAATCCTAAATGGTCTTCAGGGTTTTTTTCACACAATTAATTTACTCATTAATGTAAGACAAATCAGTACCATTAACATTATATGTATTCATATTCTAATGGTTACGTTCCATATGATTTCTCTGATCTAGAGATAAGCAACATACTCATAGGCAGCTATTTAGATACTCTAACCTATGCTGAAGATAAAATATTACTGAAACTAGTAATTCTTGCAAGAATCTCTCCCCAAATATCAAACAAAATGAAGTCGTAACCTGTGACAAAAATGGCCTTTTCTGAAAAACACCTCCAAGTTCTCTACAGAAGACTACTTTTAGTTTGACTGAATGAATGTTGGTGAAAATGCACTTTAAAAACATGACTGGACATTCCATACAACTAACCCCTTTTTGCCATAAAAAGATGAAGGTAAGTTTGTATTACACATATGGCCACAGCTAACATCCTTCTATAACAACATCCTCCTGTGTTTCTTTATTGTTTCCATTTTGTACTGAAGCATTCTTCATGAAAAAGGACTGAAACCAGTGTCCTTTCAAGAGTACATAGAAGAGACTCTTCTCCAAGGATAGGGACTGTATAAAAGGAACTGCCTAAAAGTTCATACAGAAGCGTTTTCTTGATCACATGTATGATCTATTAATGTAACAACCTTTAAAAAAGTTAGAGAATCTGAAAGTTGAATATTGTGAGTATTATACCCAAGTATATATTGAAGACATGCTGCAGTCAGGAAATTATTTCATTATGCTGATTTCCATTAATACATATTATTTGCCATAGCAAGAAATAATATTTTCTAACACCTGGGAAGTAAAGAACAACTGTATGATTCTGTGCTGTCCTGAATGAGTCTCTTTTATTGGCTTTTAGTTCACTCTTTCTACACTGAACTGCAGCCATAAGACATACATAGTAAGTCACAGAATGCATTTGAAATATTCATATAGACATGGCAGGGAGTTAACTCCTTCACATAATAAACAGCACTAAGAAGTCACCTGAGTGTAGAGCTTTAAATACCTTTGCCCTTCCTTCCAGAAATCCTCTTGAAAGACAACAGAGATAAAAGTACTGGCTTCAATCCAACCGATCTGAAGCTCTTTGGTTGGAGTTTACACCTGGAGACTTTTTTATTATTATTATTAATTTAATACTAACACCTTGATATCCTAAACCCGTATTTAAAACAGCTTGTCTAGGCATAATTCAGCTGGAGAGGAATTCCTCCTTCTTTGTCCTGCCTCTACTTAAAATCTATATTCCTTCTGAATTAAAAAGTACTTGCGTGTTTTTAACAAATAATACTCAACTCACGCAAAGGCCAGCATCCTAAATAACAGTGCATAAATTCCTGTTTTCCTTGTTTTCCTTCATTTACATCTGACATGTTTTTCTTAAAGAGACAGGAAATTTAGACTAACCTTGCTTAGTGATGACTGAGGCTGATGACTGGGATGTTGAAGCATTCAAAGCAGACCTCCTGGGTAATTTTGTACCTCTTGTTGCCAAAGATGCTTAAAAGATAATATGTTGAACATGAAAGGTTTTGTTCCTGATTTGAACAACAACAAAAAAATATGGCCAACACCAGGTTGGGTTTCTTTTTATTGTTAAAACATTAAAGCATAACATTTCACCAAATACAGGAAATTTAGGGGTTGTCTGACATTACAAACATCTGAATCATCAAGAGAAAGTGTTGAGCTATACATAGTCTGACGTTAATCTATCAATTTAATGTATATTAGTACGATTAAAACATGGCCAAAATACAGAATCACAAAATAAGTACCTTGATGCTTCTAAATCTGAGACAAGTCAGAGAACTGAGTGCAATAAATTTCCAGCAAATGTCTATACACTCAATTACAACCTCAGGGCAGAATTATTCCAGGAATATTGGTAGTTTCTCATATTCTGGCTCATTCACATTCAATTTAGTGAGAATTTTGATTTGAGAACTTGATAAAAACATTTTTAAAAATACAACATTTAACAAATGTGAAAAAAGAAGTTGTCTTCACAGGAAAATATGGATTGCTTGCCACTCCAGTCCTTAATTGCCTATATGTTTTACAAATCTTTACAAAACTAATTTGTATCCATTTTGGTTTCAAAAACATAGTACATCTGAAAAATAAAATATGACTCTACTGATGGGTAATACAAAGACATGAACACGCATTTAAAATTACTTTCAAAAGTAAATCTTTTCAGTAATACAGCTATAAGACAAGTTAAACATAGTACAATAAACCATGCATCTTCTGACTTGTCAGATCAGCTAAACTACTCGGTTAACATACAGTAACACTTTTGAACACTTTGTAAATTCAGCTTTTCTAGCACAATGAAAAAAACAGATTAAATTTGTTCTTCAAGTGGTTCAAGGCTGTCCAAGTGTTTTTTAGGTGTATCATCACTATGACGGCTTTGGCAATGGGTTAAATGTTTCTTAAAGCCTCGGGGAAAATTTGATTCAAAATTACAACGGGGACACTTCAACAAACTTTGACCGTGAGCAGCAACATGATTTTTAAGAAGAGACTCCAAGAGAAAAGCTTTGCCACATATTTTACATTTGTATGGGCTTTGAACATTATGCTTGTTAACTAAATGGTGCAAGACAGCACCTTTTTTCATTGCACGACAGCAACAAATTTTGCAGTAATACTTTCCCTTGCCACGCTTCATGTATTTTGCTATTTCTTCCTCGGAGATGAAAGCCTCTTTCTCTTCAGTAAACTGAAGCACACACTGTGGCTGCGTGGGAGTAGTTGCATCCATTTTGCTCTCTTTGCTGTAATCAGATGACTCCATATCATACTGCTCTTGGTCACTGTTGGATTCTTGTTCCTTTATCTCCATTGAGTCCACCTCTGTTTTTCCACACTCACTGCTATTTAGTTCAGAATCTGAGTTCTCCTGGTTATCCTTCCTGGGCTTCTTTTTTGGGCATGAATATAACATGTGTTCAGGTGATTCTTTGGCTAACATTGATTGTTCATCCTGTGAGAATAAATCATCCAGTGGTTTCTGATCATCTAAACCGTGAGAGAGAAAGTCACTCTCACCAGACTCACTAGGTGTTTGGGGCTCGGAGAAAAAGCCCGAAGCAGACTTGTGAGGCTCAGAAAACAGGATGTTCTTCTGGATTTCAGAAGGTACAGTAGTTTCAGCATGTCTCTGGACATCAGAGGATAGAGCAGCAGCAGGCTTCTGCATCTCAGGAAATACAGCATGCTTTTGAACATCGGGGGAAACAGCAGATTTCTGGCAGTCTGTGAAAACAGCTTGCTTGAGTGTCTCAGGAGAAACAGGAGCAGGTTTCTGGGACTCAGTAAAGAGGCCATGTTTCTGAACTTCAGGAGATGTGGATTTCTGAGAATCTAGAAAGGAAGTAGACTCCTGAACTTCAGAGGAAATTGAAGTGAGTTTTTGGGCTTCAGAAAATAGGGCATGCTTCTGGACTTCAGAAGAAACAAGAGCGGATTTTTGGGCTTCAGAACACAGGGCTTGTTTTTGACCTTCAGTAGAAACAGCAGAAGTAGACATCTGATTTTGGGGCTCAGAAAAGACGGCACGTTTCTGGACATCACTAGAAGCAGTAGGATTAGATTTACGAGTCTCTGGGAACAACACTCTTTTCCGAGGTTCAGGGAAATGAGCCCGTTTCTGAATCTCAGATGAAGCAGCAGAGGTGGATTTCTGAGTTTCAGAAAAATACATAGATTTCCGTGACTCAGAGAGTTTCCAAGATTCAGGAGATACTGAAACACCAGGCTTACGGACCTCAGGAAAGAAAGAAGGCTTCCAAGAGTCAGAGGAAACAGTGTGACTAGACTTTCGAAGCTCAGGAGAAACAGGGGGAGAATGCTTCCACGTGTCAGGGGACAGAACAGGTTTCCAGCCTTCAGGGTAAACAGACGAGATGGGTTTCCAAGGCTCAGAGGAAACAAGAGTAGACTTCTGGGATTCAGAAAAGGACGTAGACTTACACGAATCAGAAACAACCCTCCTAGGTTCTGGCAACACAACTGAACCAGGCCTTCGGGACTCAGGGGCAGACCTCCGAGATTCTACAGACACTGACATGGCAGGCTTTGAAGCCCAGGGAGAAACTGCAGAAGACTTCTGCACCTCATGAGGTGAAGACCTCCAGGGCTCAGGGGAAACAGTGGGAGCAGGTCTCCATGACTCTGGCGAAACTGCAGAAGCAGGCCTCCGGCTTTCAGGAGAAGAAGCAGAAGCGGGCCTACGCATTTGAGAGGGATGCCTTCGCGGCTCAGGAGACCCAGCTGGGGCATACCTCCGTGGCTCGGGGGACACTGCCGGAGGAGGTTTCTTTGGCTCTGGTGACACAGCTGGGGAGTATCTGCGGGGTTCTGGAGACACAGCAGGAGAATGGCGCCGGGGCTCCGGTGATACGGCAGGGGAATGCCGACGGGGTTCTGGAGACGTTGCTGGGGAGTGCCGACGGGGCTCTGGAGACACGGCTGGGGCTGGCTTCTGTGGGTCGGGGGACACGGCAGGAGATGGCTTCTGTGGGTCAGGGGACACAGCAGGAGATGGCTTCTGTGGCTCCGGAGACACGGCAGGAGATGGCTTCTGTGGGTCGGGAGACACAGCTGAGGCTAACTTCTCTGGATCGGGAGATGTGGCTTGGGCTGACTTTTCGGGATCTGGGGACACAGTCTGGACTGACTTCTCTGGCTCTGAGGAAGTCACCTGAGCTGACTTCTGGGGCTCTGGAGACACAGATTTCTGAAGCTTGGGGGAAACAACAGGTTCAGATTTGGGGAGTTCAGGAGAAAGGGCAGGTTTGCGTGACTCAGGGGAAAGGGTAGGTTTCTGTGGCTCCAACGTGACACTTTTTTTGGGTGAATCTGAATCTCCTTCTACCTGTTGCTCTTTCCGCTCTTCGTTCCACTTCTCAGGTGCTGCATGCTGTGCTTTGATGTGGTAATATACGTTGCAATACATCTTGCTGGTAAAGAAACATTTATGGCAGTGAAACAGTTTTGCACTTTTTTGATAAAATATAAGTTTACCCAAACCAGCAGCATCCATTTCATCACAATACTCCGGGTGAACAGTACCCATATGAATTTGTATGTTTTCATAGTCAGTTCCTCTGAAGCTGCAGTAGTCACACTCCAAGCGCTCTGTGGTTTTACGTAGTATCTGCAACATGTCCATTTTTCTATGGGCAGTAACAGTTTCCACAGCACTACACCTTTTAAAGACAAATGTTCAGTTCCTGCAATAAAGGAAAAAGATCTGTATAGTTATCTGTCCATGTTAATTTCAACTCTGTCATTCCTAAATAACCACATGGGCTTTTCCCCACCCACTGCCCTCTTTTTAGAAAGCTTTCAATAAAACAGGGTTGTTCCTACTTCATAGAGAAATCCAAACATAGGTGTCTCCAATTTCTGAAAGTCATTTTACATCAGTAAAACTTGAAAAAACAAAGCTTATATTTAACAATAGGCCTTCCTACCTATGCAAAAAAACTGGAAGTAAATGATAAAGAAAGAACCCAGGTGATGAAGAGCAAAGTTTAAATTTCATTTGATAAATGTGACTTGCCTTCTCCGTTGTCTTCTCTTCCCATATTTGATGTGCTATTATCTATGTAAACTGAAAACAATAAGTACTTTGAAACACTGCCACTGAGATAAAGCCATTTCAAAAATGCATCTCCATCATTAAATTTCAAAACAAACCAGCAGTTTTTGACAAAGACAAAAAAAAATTTCAATAAAACAGCAGCCTAAAGCCTAGGCCCTATTTTCATCTGTCAAATACTGACTTCCTTTCACTAGTTACGTGAAAAAAATAATGCTGATCATAAAAACTTTATATATTATGAAAAGGACTTTTCCTGTTTCATTATTTCATGTGCTGTCCCAATAACAACAAAAATACTATTTTAGAAAAACAGCAGGCGTTTTTTTCCCAGTTGGTATAGTCAACAGTCTACTGTATCCACATTGTTCTCCTCACCCCAAAGATGGAAATTTCTCAAAATTAATGTTTTTTGCAAGACCTTAAAAAACTTAATACAACAACAACAGAAACAAACAAAAAAGCACCCCAAAACCCAAACAAAACCCCCTCAAAATGCAAATAGTTTCTAATGATTTCGCTAGATTCCACTATTTCCAACAGAATTTATCCAGAGTAGCTACTACAATAAGCAGAAAACCAAGTCTAGCCATATTCTGTAAATTATATTACCATAAAAGTGGAAGGTAAAAAGGACATTTAAGTGAAATGCACACACTTTTTTCTTGTACATTGAAATTAAAAAGTTGTTACATGATTAATCATGCTAAGCTATCAACATAATTTTGGGGGGTCTTGTAAAACACACTGCTTCAAAACACTCAAAAATGTTGTTTCATTTTAACATTAATTTACCTGTCTAAATATATATTAGACTAACAAGTCTAAAAATACTCATTCAAAGCAAGTTTCCTTAATTTATTCCTAAAGCATTTTTACCCTGGTTTCTTATGGAAATGAGGCTTACACAAACACATTGCCCTACAGTCAATGCCAATCAAACCGGACAAAGCAATCCAGCCTTACTTTGCATTTCTACACCTTTCATGAAAATCAGGAACTAGAGAATGCAAGCAATGCCTCCACTGAAGCAGAATATGTCACTTAGCAGTGCCTGCTTCTGTTTAGCCTCTACACAAATAGTCTTGAAATTCAGAGCAAGCAGTGTCTGATTCAGCTTGTAATTAAGGAAAAGGGGAAGGAATTAAAAATACTACAGCAGTGAGCTGCTTTTGGTTTGGGGCAGAGACAGAATGAAAGCAAATTAGCAGTGCTGCTAAAGGATGAGATGGATACAGCAAAAAAACAGGAAAGAAGGATTGGCTGAGGAAAAAGAGGGCACAAATCCTTAAGAAATAGAATTTCACTAGCTCAGCTGCTTATGGAACAACTCCTTTGTGCGCACTGTGCATACACACTTCACATTAAGTCACAGGAACAGGTAGATTTCCAATTGGGAAGCATGGTGGGACCACAGACGGAGCTTTAAGAAGGATCCTGCTTTACAATCATGAGGCAAATGAACAGCATCCGACCACAGTCTAGCTACAAATGAGAAGTAATTACTCTGCTCCACAAACACTGAAGTGGAAGGACCTCTGGAGTATAAGGTGCAGTTTCCCACCACTGCTGACAGCCATACAAAAGACACCCCAAATTGCAGTCCACACCACATTCAGTGTTGACCACAAAACACTTCCCAACATCTTATAACAAATTTTTAATGCATGTAAAAGATGAAAACAAAACAAAGATGGCAGCAGCGCTCAGTAGTCTGTATGTCTGCAACAGTAAATCACTTGCCAGTTGTAAAAACCCATAGCACATCATGTCTTAATACTTCAAAAGACCTTGAAGTCTTTATGAATTAGTTTATGTTTTGTTTGCAGGACTCGGGACAATGGGAGGAAAGGCAGAATTAAATTTGAAAGCAAAAATTTCTGAATTGCTGATATGAGCTAAATAAAAAGGTTTTGGGGTTTTTTTATCGTATCACAGCAGAACATAATTAGGACAAATAAAGACATACTGCAGTAATCACATTTTTAGACTTGAAAGGGAATTTGTCAATTCCAAAATTGGTTGTAATCCTGAATTATCCATTTTCTTTTCACTAGAAAACCAAAAAAGGCTTTTCCAATTTGAATTTATTACAGTTTATAACAAAGCTTACCAGACAATCTTTTCTACCCTCTTCATAATTTCCCTGCTCTTCACATTTCACCTGTTGCCCTTGCGGCAGATTTTTGTTATTCACTGAATTACACTTCACCCCACCTCCCATCCTATTATTTTATTCAGTTCTACCTTACTTTATGATGAAAATTTCCACTTTCTTTCCAAATACAACAGTTAGAAAAAGTCAGTGGCTCCCTTCCACAAATTGTCCAAGTTGCTGCTAAGCTTTTTTGACCATGAGATTATTTTGGAACCAAAGAAGTTACAGGCACAGTCCAGACATCCAAGAGTCTTGATATTCAAGCCTTTAGCATAAGAAGTAACATTGAAGAGCTGAGGGTACTTTCTCTCACATTGCCATCACTCACCATTTTTAGTTTTGTAACCCAACCCACTGCATCTGGCAGTCACTGAAGTAATTGCCTCTTCTGCTGAAATCTCTACTTAATTGAGGCAAGACAACTCTTTGTTGTTGCAGCACCTTGAGTCCATGGAATAGTAAATCTAGTTTTAGAGTAGCCATGGTGAGATCAGTAACAAACTTAAACAGTAACAAACTTGAACAGTCATGTCAATTTAAATTTGTTGAGACACTTCTGAAGGAATAAACTCTGAGATGTTGCTGGTTCACTTGGCACAGATGTAAATAGCTAGTTTGAAATATTTTCCTGTCAAGCCCTACAGATTCCTTCTCACACTGAGCTCCAATGCCACTGTCTCTACATGGCTCTGGTTGCTGCCCTCCTCTATATTCAGGTTTATCGCAGATGACTCTGCTTCACGCTGCTCTTTGCCATCAGCTCCTGCATCAGAACTTGTTCTGCGCTGGATCCTGCCTTGCCTAGTTGGGCAAAAGTGCAAGGAACAACATGTCACTGTTTTTTACAGAGTCCCAGACCAGCAGAGCCAGCCAGCCTAGAAACCATATGCTCAGTAACCAGGTCCCCACGGCCTTGGTCCTGCATGAACTGTGATGTAATCTGTGCTCAGCAGCATCTTTTTGGCAACACTAAGATGGACCATGCTCCCTCTGTGTAAATGCATTATTACAGACATTAAAGGGAACTAGCTCTGTGCTGCTCCAACTCAATCCCATGGAAAGGGTAAGGAAAAGAACTAGAGTGATCAATCTATCAGGGTGCTCCATGTGCACTGCAGGGAACTGGACCAAGTACTAAATACCAATATCTTTCTAGTCCTCTGAAGCTCTTTGACGAAAAGTATGAATTTCAGGGTGAAGATCAAATTGTCATGAGCAACAGCTTCTCCATGAAACAAAGCAGAGGGGAGATGGCTACTAGAGTATCTCTCAAGGCTTCTTGAATACTAGGAGGACAAAGAAGTTGCCACCTCTGCAAGTACAAACAAGTGCTGTGCAGGCCCCAGGCCACTTTGGCTGAACACTCTGCCAGGCCATAACTGTTTTGTAAAAAGGACACTTGAGCACTGCACCTACTCAAACTCCCAGTTAACAGGATGAGCAGTGCAGCAGTGGCTATAACTGAGGCTGTGATGCGTGCCACTGTAACACTACAAAGCACAACACATTCCTTAATTGCTCTTTCTGCATTCCCTCCTACTTTTCTCACTTTCCATGGCTGCAACACTGAGAAAACAAATACAGATGCAGCCAAACAGAACTAATTATCTGTTCTGAGAACACATTACAACCAAAGCAGAAGCCTGAAGCCCAGCATTTATGCTTGTCTTGCGTCCACATCCTGCCTTCAAGACGAAATACTGTGACTCAACTAAGATTCTGGAGCTTGCAATACTAAATTTAAAGTTAAGGCAGTGAAGACTCATTCAGGGTCTTCCTAAGACATGACGTTTCCCACTGAGAACTACGTGAACAGGTAAGTGCTTCTGTCTAAAAGCTCACTATATCCTCAGATATCAAGCACAGTAACAGCATCAGCACCAACTCAGCTCTTAGCTGACTTGACGTGACACAGATCAATGTCCATCACTTAGGTTAAAAGCTGCCTGAAGAGACACAAACCTCAGCCGTGGGACCACTGGTCCCTACTGCTGCTCCATCAGCCACCTCTCCCAACCCCTCTCGTTTCAAGCATGTTTAGAACCTACATACAGAGGTTCCTACCACCAGCTCTCTCCTGTCTCCACAGAGATGCTGAAGATCCTTACACCAGTTCCTGTCCCCTACATTGCCATTCTGGCCATAATCTCCTCCACCACAGGAAGAACAGAAGAACAGCATGGGGAAAGGATTGGTAACGAGGGAATGTATCTACGTGCGAAATGAACAACCATCACTGCTTTTCTTGCTTGGTTCTCAGCACCCAAGAGGCTACCTGAATGGTAGTTGTAGTCAGGTGGGGGTTGGTCTCTTTTTCCAAGCAACAACTGACAAGAGGACACAGTCTTAAGCTGTGCCAAGGAAAACAAAGGTTGGATATTAGGAAAAAGTTTTTTACAGAAAGAGTGATAAAGTACTGGAATGGTCTACCTGGGGAGGTGGTGGAGTCACATTCCCTGGATGTGTTTAAAAAGAGATTGGATGTGGCACTCAGTGACATGGTTTAGTTGAGGTGTTAGGGCATGGGTTGGACTTGATGATCTTGAAGGTCTCTTCCAACCTAGTCATTCTGTGATTCTGTAAAGTCACAATTTGGCAGAAAGAAGAAGTATCCAGGAAGTCAGAGGCGGTGAGATAACCACAAATTCAACCAAAAGTTGGTTATGTGTATCGCAAGGCAGCCACAGAGTAGAGTCAAACAGCATCAGAAATCTCTGCTGAGATCACGTTAATCTGAGCAATAGGAGTATTCTAAGCTAATGCACAGAGAGGAGACACCTCCTGATGTCTTCCCAGCCAACACATCCAGCCATGTCTGAGACGGTTCCCCGATTCCACATCCCATCTTCCATGAGGATCCCACTAAAGATTAAGCCATACTTCCTACAGCCTCTCAAAAACCTCCCAGCAGAAGAGTGGAAAAATGCAGAGAAGATACCTACATATAAGAAGGAATCCATGCAGGGGATGGCACACCATGACTCTGGCAGCAACCAAGATCTCTCCACTTCTCAACTCCATTCCAATTTCATAGCTACAAGTCTTCCAATCATTCCTGCTAATTTTTAATAAACACATTCTACACTTAGCTTTGCAACATTTAATACATACTTGCATTTCTCCTCTACAGAAGATAAGCTGTGGCTGTCCGAGGGAAGTAACAAAGGGCTCAAAGCTGAAGATCTGTCTGTAAGCACAGAAAATTCATGTAATTTTAACATCACATGAAGAATTTCAGAGCATAGCAACAAGTAGTCTGCCATATCATTGCTCAAAATCAGACTGTCTTGGTTCTCAGTGGCAGAAGAATCTATAACTCTTTTCCTCTCGAGAAACAATCAAGCCTGGTGAGACACAAGCAGATAGAGGATGCACAGCATACATCAATGACACCAATGCAGCTGGGAAAATGCTCCAGAAGAAAGCCCTGTGATTTTCTGCAATGCCCTACAACCGCACATAGGATTCCCCATACCAGCTACAGCACAGGAAGAATCACTGCTTATTTTCATCAGCCTTGTAAGTTTCTTGCAGGCAAACAGTTCAGTCATAACCTCTGTCAGTGAAGAGAGTCAATGGTAAGTTTGTTCCCAGCGCAAGAAAGCTGGATTAGATACAGCAGCATCATTGCCTCTGCTAGCAGGAACAGATCCAGACTACTGCTGTGTTTAAGCAAAAGGAAAAGTTACATGTTCTTGCAGTGCCAAAAAGTAAATGGCAGTCTGGTGGCAGCATGATGCTTCTCTTGAAGCTACATCCCTGTGTTGTGACTGACAAAGAGAAGTTTAGCTCCCAGAGGAAGCTGCACACAAACGTCCCACAGTGGGGCAGAGCAGAGACTTTACAATGCACAAGGCAGGTAAGGGCATAACTTCCAAAGCACCATGAACAAGACAGGCAGCACTGTGCTCCTGCTAGTCCAGAAGCGTCCACAGGTATCTGACTACAACCTCACATCCGAACTCCCAGCTACCAGCCAGTCTATTTGGGCTAAGTTCCATCAGCAACAGTTGCTGAACCAGGTCTTTAAAATTACACAACTACACAAGGCACAAGCACTCCAGCCCAACCAGCCACTGAAACAGTAAGATATGCTGAGAACATGAGAAGCACCAGATTGAGGTAGGAAATGCTGTATTATGAAGTTCCATGTTTCCAGGAAAGGTTCAAGTCACAGGAGATCTACAAAGTGACAATACTTGAAGCACATGCAGATGACTCAAGAAACACAAAGCATCCAGAACTGCAGCAATTTTGCAATACTTCAGTCTTTGTTAAGAGAATAACAAGTCTACACAACATTAGTTCTCAATACAAGATCTAACAACATTGCAGAGTAAAATGAATGTACCTTTGACAGATTCAAGACAGAAAAAATTAATTTCATGTACGTCTGACACAGCTTTCTAACTCCAAGTTCACAATCGCACTTAGTTGGCTTCCAAAGACGGTCCCAAAAACCTTACTGCTGCAGTGCTGTACCTGAGCTAATGAAGTGCCACTAGACTCATTAGAGCATTACAATCTAGTCAAGAATTGTGAATTAAGGTTGTGAAACTTGGGGATAACAGGCTAAGAATTCCATTTACACTACTCTGAAAGAATATGGGGTTCAAGGGAAGATTATGGAAGAGAAATATGAAATTCAAAGTTTCTATATTTCTCACTTGAAAAGAATTCATGGAATTATTGAAGTTGGAAAAGACCTCTGAGATCATCGACTCCAACCTATGACTGAACACCACCTTGTCAAGTAGACCATGGCACTCAGTGCCACCACGTCCAGTCTTTCCTTAAACATCTCCAGGGACAGTGACTCCAACACCATCCTGGGCAGCCCATTCCAATGTCTAATAACCTTTACAGTGAAGAAATTCGTCCTAATGTCCAATCTAAATGTCCCTTGGTGCAATTTAAGATTATGTCCTCTCGTCCTGTCACTTGCTACCTGGGAGAAGAGGCCACCCCCACTTAGCTACAGCCTCCTTTCAGGCGGTTGTGGAGAGTGATAAGGTCCCCCCGAGCTCCTGTTCTCCAGGCTAAACCATCCCAGCTCCCTCAGCCGCTCCTCACAGGACATGCTCTCCAGAACTGTTGTGAGCCGCGGTTCTGCACCTGCTTCCCTGCTCCCACGTGCGACGCAGCCGCTCCCGGCAGCTATTTCTGTCACCGGGGAAGGGCCCGGTCCCGGCGGGGACACGTCCCGTGCCGAACTCGCTATCCCAGGACAGCAGACCGGCGGCGTGCTCCTCCTGCTCCTCGCTCCGCCGGCATCACTTTAACTTTCCTGCGGGGAGGGGGTGCCTGCGGGCTCGGCTTTCCCGGGGCCGCCGGCTCCCCGCTGCCCGGCCCTCCCGGGGCCGCACCCCCGGGGCCGGGGGCCACGCCGCCCGCCCATTCATC
>VWZT01006850.1:448207-461073 GCA_013397055.1 Pachycephala philippinensis
GCCCACAGAGGGTTTGTCCAGCGCGGAGAGAATGCCGGAACCCCAGAAACAGGGAGCCACAAAGTCACAAACTAGGCTGCAAAAGACCTCTGAGATCCTCGACTGTGACCGAACACCACCATGTCAACAAGACCATGGCCCTCGGGTGTCATGTCCAGTCTTTCCTTAAACACCTCCAGGCACTGTGACTCCACCATTTCCCTGGGCAGCCCATTCCAATAACCAATCACCCTTTGAGTGAAGAAATTCTTCCTAATGTCCAACCTAAAAATCCCTTGACGTAGTTTAAGACTATGTCCTCTCATCCAGTCACTGGTTGCCTGGGAGAAGAGCCTGACCGCCATAAGGCTACAGCCTCTTTTCAGGTGATTGTAGAGAGTGATAAGGTCTCCCCTGAGCCTTCTGTTCTCCAGGCTAAACAACTCCAGCTCCCTCAGATGCTCCCTTATAGGACACCCGCACCATTGCTCTTCTCTGGACCTGCTCCAGCCCTTTAACGTCCTTCCTGAATTGAGGTGCCCAGAAATGGACACAGGATTTGAGGTGTGGCCTCACCAGTATGAAAGAGGCCACACCTCAGGTACTGTGTCCAGTTCTGGACCCCTCAATTCAGGAATTGTTTTTTGTCTTTTAGTTTTTGCCGTGCTTTTTGTCCAGTGTGGAATTCACAGATTCACAGATTCACAGAATCACAGGACCAATTAAGTTGGAAAAGACCTCTGAGATCATCAACTCCAACCTATTACTGAACACCACCATGTCAACCAGATCATAGCACTAGGTGTCATGTCCAGTTTTTCCTTAAACACCTCCAAGGATAGTGACTCCCTGGAGGTGTTTAAGGAAAGACTCTCTGGAGTCTGAGGGGCATTTTGTTAGGACAGAACGTGGGGGTAACCCAGATTCTTGTTACTAGATCCCTTGGGGCAGATTAGTGTGAAACACAATGTAGTTTATTATAGAATGATTTGGTTGCAAAAGAAAACAGGTATGGAACTGTTTTGGTTGTTATCTATAGTAATAATACAACATGAAAGCATTGCAATATGCAACACGCAAAAAGTGCATACAACATCACACAAGGACATACACAAGGGGGAAGAAAGAAAGAGAGAAAGGACAAGAGAAGAAGGAAGGAAGGAAGGAAGGAAAGAAAGAAAGAAAGAAAGAAAGAAAGAAAGAAAGAAAGAAAGAAAGAAAGAAAGAAAGAAAGAAAGAAAGAAAGAAAGAAAGAAAGAAAGAAAGAAAGAAAGAAAGAAAGAAAGAAAGAAAGAAAGAAGGAAGGAAGGAAGGAAGGAAAGAAAGAAAGAAGGAAGGAAGGAAGGAAGGAAAGAAAGAAAGAAAGAAAGAAAGAAAGAAAGAAAGAAAGAAAGAAAGAAAGAAAGAAAGAAAGAAAGAAAGAAAAAAGAACAAGAATGTGAGGATCTCACCACCCTAAGCCTCACAACAACACTTGGTTGCTGTACAGTTTTGGTCAAAGTGGTGATGGAGTGGTGAGGGAAGTCCCGAAGAAGTGGTGAGGAGAGGTCGGAGGAACACATCATCTCAGGTTTTTATTCACTCTGGTTCAGGTGAATATAAATCAGGTACCTCCTCAGGAGCAGGGAGCTTGATGTAATAATGTAGATCATGGGACACTTCGTGAGTCCTCCACACCTTCTAAGACAACACAGCTGCCCATCCCACCAGCACAGCTGAGTCAGTTATGCCCCCTTGTGCCCCATCAGAAGGGATGAACACGCTCAGGTCACAGGCGAATGTCACGGTGCTTCCCCGGGGGGAGGAGGGGGAGCCCCACAACCCAGTGGTTTGTGCAAGGAAGCACAACTTAGCATGACAAGGGGCACAATCCGTCTCCACAGAGTCCAGCTCCTATCTCACTCACAGCCCATCATTCACCCTGTGCCTTATCAGATCAGAAGTTTAGCCATGACACAAGTAAAAGTTCACCTCCTCCATCTCAACCAAGCACTCTGGGGTCTCCACAAAAAAGGAACGTTTTGAGTCATTGTCCCTTAATAGCTCAGTCTCTCACACGTCCTCATCGCTCTCTACAGCTTCCCGAGGAGGGAAAGTGGAGAGAGAGATGCTAAGCTTTTCTCCCTGGTACCCACTGAGAGGACATGTGGGAATGGCTCAGAGCTTTTTCGGGGAGGCTCGGGCTGGACATTCGGCAGCATTTCCTCACCAAGAAGGCGCTCTCTGTGTCAGGCAGCATTTAGCAGTGATCTGTTGCATCCCCGGGCTGCTTGGATAGAAGCAGTATTTTTCACCAGCTGTATCTAAGTTTTCAAGCAAATCGGTCCTACACATGCTCTGAAAATGTAGCAGAAGTGTAGTGATCAACTACAATTACTGACTGATGAGGAATTTCTTTCTTTATTCCACATCTAGGTGTCATGGAGAAATCCAGCACTGCAGGCTAGATACCCTCCTGGTCTTCCGTGTAGTCACGTCTGAGGCTCATGTCTCTGACTACAGGTTACATATTCATCATTGTGGATTGTGGTTTTCCCATGACTTACTTAAAAACCAACTGGTTGTTTCCATCCAAGTCTTCAGTTAAGAGGGCTCTTGCTACCCATCCCCCTTGTACTTGCATTTTATCTAGTTTTTATTACTCAAAATGCTGACTCCTGCTTTATTCATTCATGGAAATGGTGTGTAAAGTCAACCCAAGGTCAGCTAATAACCTGTTTTTCTCACTTGATCCTGAGCTTTTCACCTCTTTCTGGTTTGCCAGTGCTTTCACCCATCTTACAGTTTTTGAATTAATTTCCAGCTTCTGTAGTTAATCTAATAACTTCAATTGATCATGGAATCAAACACTTAAATAAATTCCAAATAAACCGGGTGTACCCCATTTATTACATTTCTTCTTAGACAGACTAAGTAAACTTCTCTTCTTTTTCCATGATGTTATTATCTATAGGTGATTTAGAGTACTTGGAGGATTTCCTTTCAACCTAGCCAAGAAGTTTTCTCAAAGGAGATAAAGAAATCCCACGCAGATTTTTTGCTGGATTATAGAGCAAGAATTGCACTAGAAAACAGAGAATACATAAAGAACACATCTCAGCCCCAGTGAATAACTTTTTTTAAATAGACTTTTTTTTACTGTATGGTTAAACTTTCTTTTCTAGCTTGTTAAGACCTTTTTTTCTTTTACATCTAGGGATTTGATTTATGAAATCATGCCAGAATTTCATAAATCTTCCCCTTTTCAGTTAGTATTATTGTGAAAGATACTTGACTAGTTTGCAGTTCTAGATTGTCTTTTTTTTTTTTTTTTTTCATAAGCAAAATATAAAAATTACCATATTCACCTGTGAAGTCTCTCAGTGAAAATGCCAGCAGGCTCTTGGAGGCATGGAGTTTAATCATCCGAGACAGCTATTTTGTTTCATTTAATTCATTCCCTTAGGCCTCTAAATTCCTTTCTGAAATGGCCTTTTTCTTCTCATTATGTGATAGTAACTGTAACAAATAGAGCAACGAATCTGTTACCTAACACTGTAGCCATGGAGAGCTCACAATTCATTGGAGATACGTCTAAATACCCCCTGAATACATTTTTACCTTATGTAACATATTCCCAAGCGTTTTCTTCCTTGTTATTTGATCTGTAATTAAGGAACTTAAAAGTTTCCAATATACAATCAACTTTAATCTTTGTATTTCAGGATGTCGTTAAAAATTAAGGAAACAAGACTAAGCCTATTCAGCCCGTGGAAGTGTTTCCATTTTTTCCTTTGATATCCCGATTTTCTTGTCTGAGTGCCTGAGAACATAATTGTACCCATACTGTTGTTTCTGGATAATAATGACTTTCAACAGTTGTCAAAACCATGCAAGAGCTTCCAGCAGGTAATGTCAGATATCGGTGCCCATATTCAAGTTCACTGTTAGGAAACAAGGTGAGGTGGAATTTCCCCTCAGTTTCATCCAGCAGAACCATGCACATTTCTGCATAGCCAGAGATAGGGAGCAGCACAACACACACACACCTGGGCACAGATCAGTAGTAGCAGGCCGAGCCCTCCACGCTGTGGATGATCTAAAGCCAAGCCCCTTGTCTGGCCAGATGGAACCTTCCAGAATTACTTTTCAATCTGTTCACTAAAGTTGGCAACTGAGATCCTGACAGAAGAAAAAAACCCAAAACACCAATAGCCCAAAAGACCCAGCCCCCCCACTCCAAGTTTTATGCAGAATATTCATATTTGACTTTAGAATATATCAACATGTCTAAAGAGAAGTGAAAAAAAGAATCTCCCATTTCTGCATGTTTTTGTATCTCTCATCTTCTGCACATGCTGGGAGCCATTTATGGATCTTGCATGGACCATGAGTCTATATGCCATTTTTGCTAATCGTTACGCTTTTGGAGAGTGATGGAGAATAGGGGTTTTTGATAATCAAGGCTGTTAATTGGAATTGAGCAAAGAACACTGCAGTCCAATGTCTTGTGTGTTTGTGTCAATTTGAATTAAAATACTGTAATATTTATGTGACAGTAATGAGCCTCTGATAGTATTTACCTAATTCTAGATGGGATATGCAAATGGGGCATGTTCAGGAGATCAGGTGTGACCTTATGAAGTGTAAACCACAAAATGTATCTGGAAAATATTTATTTTTCAGTTATGTAGCAATGAAGAAGTTTGGGAGAGGGTTTCACTGCTAAGAGAGAAACCAGCACCTGGTAAGAAGATGACATTTTCAGTCTTCAAGAACTTCTATGAAAAGCTCAAGTGGAGGCACAGAAGACAGAGTGAATGCCTTTAAACCACTTAGAAATTATCAGATAAGATTCTGGTTTCCCATTTGTTTCAGATTTTTTTTTTCTTTCTTTCTAATGAAACAGTTATAAATAAGTAACCTGAGAATTTTAAGTCTCTCCTCTCATCATATAAGACTCAAACAGCACCACGAACTCATAAGTAATTTTCCACTGATTTTCAACATTCCATCAGGTTTGGGGAGGGAAGTACCTACAGCATTTTCCTTTTTAGGCATATTTTACTCTGATGTTCAATATTATTTTGTGCCCAATGAGTGCATTTTGTCATGTTCATATTTCAGGCTTTTGTTTGGGCTGTTCAGGACTAATACTGCAAATAAATGCCAGCAGAGAAACTGCCACCAGCATGAAGAGCAGTGTTGGCTTAACCATGGATGGACCTCCAAAGACTCTCCAAAGACAACTTTCAGCCATTTGGTTTTAAATTAAAAGAAGCAACAGAATGTATTTAAAAACCAAATGTGAAGTTGTCAGTACAATGTTTTGGAGTTGAATAAGCGTCTCTTTAAAGCTGCAACAAGCACAAATACAGGGTTTTTTACTGAATATTTACATTCCACATCAGTTTCCTGTAACACAATAGCTCACGACAGAATGGAGCCCAATCTCCATTTGACAGACAGAGTGGTCTATTCCTAAATGTCAATGACCTTGGAATTCAGTAAGAAACAGGGCAATAGAAATTTGGTGAAGCTATCAAGTGGGTGATGGTTTTTTATTAAATATAGAACATTGTATTTTAAAAGCAAGAAAACAGATGGCCCTGAAGTCAGCTGTGATGTAACCAGACACAATTCCCATTCCGTGGGGATGCTGTCTCTACTTTCAGCTAAGCTGAATTTGCAAAACAAAGTTACTATTGTGGCAATGAAGCTCTCACGCCACGATGAGTTTGCACAAAGGCAGGCAGCAAGCCTGCATTTATTTGATGTCATCGGGAGAAGCATAAACGAACAAGTGAGCACAGAGCAGGTGGCAGCTCCTCCCGCCTGGCTGCCCCGGCAAGGGAAGCAAGCTCAGGCCCTGCTGCATTCCTGTGCAGAAGACATTGGAGCACGGACTTGGAGATGTGTTCTGCTGCTTTAGCCATTGTACTTTGCAGCATTCCCATGAGATACATGCTCGATTCCAGCAGGCAGTCTTCCCTGCAGATATGGCTGTACAAGCTCCCATCCCAAACCTGATCCCTGTTCCCACAGGCACAGGCCTTCCTGCTGGCACTGCCCAAGATGACCATGAGTGCAGAGAGGGGAAGCTCAGTGATGGTGTTGGCAGGAGGGGTCACACTGTAGCAGAGAGTCTGCAAGCAGCACTCCCATGCACACTGGGCTCCTGGTGTTCCTGTCTCTCCTGAGCTACTTGTAGCAGGTGTAGTTGGCCACAGTAATGCTCAGATCCTGCTGATGGTGGCTGGTACTTCCTACTGCCCCTCTCAGATGTGGGAAGAATAGATGTCAGTACCTGCTGAACAAGAGAGGTTGTCCCAAGAGTTCCTTGAGTGGCACTGCCAAGCCATCAGGCAGCTGGGACTCCTTGGGATGCAGCTCAGGCTGCAGATGTGTGCACATGCTGACTACTGCACTCTCCACATCCAACTTTTAATGTCCTGAGTATTCCTTCCATGTGAATACCTAAGTCAAAGGACAGGCTCTCTGCCCCTCTGGGTGGGAGGCTGCATTCACAAGAACAAAAAGTTTGTCAAAAGGCTGCAGGAATTTCTGTCTTGACCTGAATCTCCAGCTTGACCTGATGGACACAAATGTTTAAGCTCTGACAGTTTTTACTGAGATGAGGTTTGAATAAGAAGTCCCAAATGGAAAATTACTGCAAAATTACTGTATTTAGTTAGTTCTCTATAATGCTATCAAGAGGTGCTCATAACCAAGGAACTCAGGTGCAGATGGACATGAAGCCCAAAAGCCAAAAGATACCAAACTCGAGTTGTGAGCATGTGCAAAATCGCAGCTCCTCTGCGTCCTGCCTGTCCTTCTCACAGGTGAAACACACCCCCTGCTCCAGTCTCCAGAGGGCATCCAAAAAGGTGGGAAATGCTTTTGAGCAGACTCTCATCTGGTGAAGATCCCAGCTGTGCCCAGCTCTACTGCAGAGGAATTTCCCTGTCAAGTTTCCTTGGGATTTTTCACTGAGGGGAAAGCCTGCCCTCCCAGTGTTCAGGCAGGACACCAAGACAATCCTTTCTCTGCAGTCAGGATAAATTTGGCAAACAAGATAAACTTTAGATGGAGCTAAACCCAGATGATTCTCTAGCAGCAGTTTTACTTAATCTTGAAGTAATTTTAGTTGGCAGCTGACTTACGTAGTCTGATACTAAAATTCTTCTCAACTGTATTTTTATCTACTTCTGTAGCATGCAAACCAGCATAATAGCACCTTACTTAGTTTTTCTGGAGTAATAGATGAAAAAAAAAAACAGTATCACATCTCAAAATCATAATCAAAATCTTTTTTCTTTTATTCTATTTAATGCTTAATATCTGGTAAAATACAATAAATAATCTTTCAGTCTAGGACAATTAGATGTTATGCTTAATAAAATGTTCAGAGAGGATGTAAAAATAAATTAATATCTTACTATTTCACTTCAATGACAAAGCAGGTCTCAGTTTTTGACAACTGAGAAATTTTCAGCCATGAAAGATAAATGAACATATCCTGCCCTTTCATAAACATACGGCTATCATCGAAACCAACAGAAGATACACACCCACACACCCACACCCACATATACGTGCCTGCTTAGAGGGCAGAATTTGGCCTAGATCTTACAAAATGATAGTTTGCAATTGACATTCATGTGTGTTTAATTTTTTAACAAATAAAACTGCAGAATGTTCATGTATCATACATTTTCCAAATCCTGTTACTGCAACTTATATGAAACATTAGCATATAAAAAGTCATCACTGTACAGCCACGTTTTTTTTTCCAAAAGACAGTGTCAGAACAATAAAAACCAGCTAATTCATTAAAATCAGATTTATTGTTAATGTGTTGATGTTTGCATTAGCTGTCTTCTGTTTTAAGCACAAGGAATCTATCAAAACATAAAAGGCAAAAGTGGCTCAGAAAATGACAAACTCTCCAACAACATACTTGTACCTTTACTAACACTTATCTGACACTATGGTTAATTGAAAACCAACATAAACACAATGAGGTACAGATACCAATGGACATTCCTCACAACTGTGCAAACTGTGGGCCTCATCCTGCAAACACCACTGGCTCCAGAGCTTCGTTCCAGGGCTGGTCCCCCCAAGTCCGACTGCAACTCCCTGCAGCAGCCCCTGCCGCTGCCATTTGCAGGAAGGGGTCCTGTGGCCCTCATGTCATACACCAAATACATGTAAAGAGCCTCAGATTTCAAACTGATGCAAATTTACATTTCATTTCTTTAGACTCAAAAAGATGACATAGCTTCTGTAAAGTCTTATATAAATATTCCCTTAAAATTGTTAGAGGGTCTTCTATTTCAAGGGAAATCTAATAAAATATTTGAACTGCTTTTAAATTAGGCAGAGTGTTTGAGCTGGTTTTTGTAAAAAAGCAGCAATATTCCTTTGCTGTAAGATATTTTATATATCTCCAGTCACTCTTCCCTTTATTTTACAGAAAGTAAGAGGCAGAGCTATTATAATTTTGTTGATGGAATTGCCTGTGGAGTTCTGAAACAGCCCTATGGATTTTTTTGTGATGATGCTGAATCTTAAATTCATTCCTTTTCACTTTTCCTACAGATTGTTTTATTCTGCTTCTTCAGTCTTTTCAGAACTAGCTCCAGCTGAATTATCTGCCTCATGCTTTTTATCAAGAGCATCTTCAAAGAATTTCCCACTGCAGTCATAGGTTTTACTTGTAGGTCCCACATGTGTTCGGATGCGAGCTCCTGGTTGGTATAACTGCATGGCTGGACGATCCTAGAAGGAAGGAGATATGGTTAACACTCTGAGAAACCCATGTGGGACACATATGTGGGATTTTAAAGTTTTGAATCTCTATGAAGAAAGTAGATTTTGTGTTAAATTATTTTACATTTCATAAGAACCAGAAAAAAAATTGAGGGTAATGAAAATTGACTGGGTATTCAATATCTAGTATTCAATATATGCTGTTTGTGACACCATTCTTGGGAGCCAAACATTTAGAATAAATGAAGAATGCTGTAAAAATTAAAAATCCTATGATACATTTGACATAAACAAGGAGAAATACTGCAGACAATTATCAAACATGGTATTACAAGTAAAACAAAAAAAATGTTGCTACCTTCACTAACATCAGCTGAGAAGAACAATAGCCTGTGCACTTGCAACTCTGCAGATGAATGACAAATATTACACATAAGCATAAAAACCCAAAACAGACTAGAGAACAGTTTAGCAGGTAGCAGCTAGAAACTTATCCTCAACTGATCATCAGTCATTACCCAATCATTACCAGAATTTAAACATGCAATGCACATTTGAATTATACACATCAAAATAAAATTGCACAGTTATTGCTCCACTTCATTTTGCCTTCCATACTGAGTATGGGAGCAGGGGAATGTATGCACTTGTAATAAACAAAGTAAGTAGAACTTGAGCATGTGCAGGTTCTGTGAGTGACCTAACCATAAACATGCTGCTCTGATCATGAGAAAATGGAAGGAGCCAGTTTACACGGAAAAGACACCTCAAACCTGCAAATGGTGATGCTCTGTAGCTCTTCAGAGCACTCTTTATTCTTGAAATTTCAATAGTAAAACACACCAATTAGAAACTCTGCTTAAGAAGTCTTTTCCTAATAGGAGTATTTTACTCTCACATAATGTTATGAAGCAACTGAAAGCTCACCAATACCTGAGCCTTTTGATCAGTCTTATGTTAAGTTTAGCAAACAGCTAGCAGCCTACTTAAAGACAATGGCAAAGCACTGAAATTGTCCTACATCAAACTATAACAATTTTCAATTGCCTTCATAATTTGAAGTAATTCTGGACTTTTATTCTTTCATTTTTTCTTATTCCCAATACACATTTCCCCTTTTCCTTTCTTTTTTCTTCACCTTTTTTGATCCACTTGTCTTTTTTTGATCCATTTTTTTTCTCCTTCTCTTTAGTCCAGATGTCAAGGTTCACTACTGAGCCTTATGACTAGATCATTCTAGTTAGTGCTTTGCAGTGTGGTATGAAATGCGTAACACACCTTTCTATATCCTAAACAACTGCATAAAAGTAGATCCTCTGACAAGCTGTGCCCATTAGAAAGCTTATGATGAAGGGTCCAAATGACTTTTCTTACCACAGCCTCTGTAGCCTGCTGTTCGCATAAAAACTATCACGTTACTTACACTGGAGATTTCCCATTTTCTAATTAACTCTTACAAACTTCAGAAAGAGGCTCCATCTCTGACTAAAAATTTGTGTTGGTATTGTCAATTCTATATCTAAGTTGTAAAACTGACCATTAATCTTGTCTATGTGATAAATAAGGAAAAAAGTCACCACACTACAAAGTACCTTACTGTTGATGCTTATTTTTTTAGGAAACAAATCTAGCATTTTAGTCCTAAGTGTGGACAATCCAGAGACTCAACAAGCAAGTTACCAGGAGTGTGATGCAAAGAAATAAAAAGCAGGCAGCTTCTTAACGCTTGTCAAAAGGCCCCCGAGACCCACCATCCAGTTCCAAGGTTGGAGATTCATTTGACAGATTTCAAGAAGAGCATGGCAAGCACGATGAAAATTATTTTCCCCATCTTCCTGTTTCTGAACTAGCCATTTTTCTGACTGTTCTACAGCTTGAGCCATTGATGAGTAAAGTGGCTAACATGTAAATGCAGATAAATCTTCCCCATCCTGCCCAGCTGACCTCTGCATAAAAAGAAAGCCGGGCACACCAGGCTTTCTGTGTTTGCACCAGAATACTTCCTCGACATGCACAGTGAGTCCACCTGCACTTGTCCCCAGCACACTTCATGCAGACTCACTCTGCATGTGACCAGTTTACTCTTGTCAACCTTAGACCACAGTACAGATCAGTCACTTGCTTTGAAAGAAGAGTTTCACATGCAGAATAAATTCCTACACTAACAGTGTTTTGGTCATCTTTTGTGGAAAATCTAGGATCACGAGAGAGAGAGAATGGGGCTGACAAGGAGAGTCACACCCTTAAAAGAATCTGGCACATCCGTGAAATCAGCCAGCCTGAGAAAAACGATACCCGTATCTCTGGGATCCAATAAGGGACAGCTCTACTTCACACCCTGATACACAGGGCCTGCTCACACTGTTTTTGCATCTGCTCTTTCCCTGACAACAGCTATGAGGATAAATTTATCCTGATGAAATTACAGCCTTTTCATACTGGCAGGTATGCAATACTGAAAAATCCATTTATTCACAGTCTCTGAATTAGCTATTTATTTAAGTCCTTATTGTTACTCTACCAAGCAATGCCTGGCAAATCCATAATATAATTACTTTATGAGAGTAATGGAAGTACATTTTTAAAAGACTAACATGCCACAGTTTTTAAATTTCATGACAGATCAAAAGTGTAACAATTTTTAATACACCTGTAAAATGCAAGGCTTCCAAGAATAGCGTTCTTAAAATGGTAGGGTTGAAATGAAGAGAGAAAGTCTTCTATATATTGTGAACATGAATTAGCACAGACCTGTAACCTTATTTTAACTGCTGTTGTCCTTTGACAACAACCCAGAAAGAAGTCTGGGTTTCACTGAAAATGAGATAAAGAATTTTTTTGAAAAAGCATCTTTATGCTGAGTTTGCAGAAGTTAAAACCTGTGATCTTGAACCATATTTAACTAATGAAAGATTATCCTAAATGAATAAAAGAACCTTATTTCTTATGCGCTCCTTTTTGGATGCCATGTCATCACACTTGTCCTCTTTACCCAGTTTGTCTACTGCCTCCACAGTGAAGCTGTAGTTGTAGTTCCCTTTCTTTCCTCTGTCTTGGTTGTATCCTTTCCCCCACTTCAGCTCTTCTTCATTCCTTCTCATAAACTTGTCAAACTCATAGTGAGTTCTATGCTTTCTGCCATCCTCCAATCGATACCTTTGTCTTTCAGGTTCTTTTTCTCGAAATCTTCTCTCCAAATCTCTTTGCTCTTTGTCACTATCATTTTGTGACCTATGAGTATGTATAAAAAGAAAGAAAATCCAAGCAATTAACAGTAAAAAGGAGCTACAGAAGGATACAAGTCAAAGCCTTCCTTTGACTTCAGCAGTGTGTAGATAAGTTATGTGGCAAGGTTGTTTTCTTCTCATTACAAAGGGGTTATATGCTGAATGTCTCACCCATGTATCTCCAGCCCTTGACCATGCATTCAGTTCAGAATAGCAGACAAAGCTTTGCTGAGCTTTTGTGCAACTGTTGTGGAAGGCCAATTCTTCACCTTCTACCCCTCTTTGAAATCCTATCAATAGTTCCCCAACACCCTTCACATAAACACATGCTGCACTATTAGCTCTTGTGGCCTGGTGTTGAGGTGAGTCATGCATGCAAGTATTCCCTTGAACAGCAACATTCAGGATCTGAAGGAATTGTGCAGGTATCATGAATCAATTTGTAAATTTTATGTCTCTGTATAACAAAAATTATTTAGTGACATCATAACTTGCAGAAGACATTTGTGAAAATAAATACTTATGTTCCAGGCTTTTGTTTATTGTGTCTCCAAGTAATCCAGCCTGCCTTTGCATATTTTATTTAGGCAAAGACCATCACCTTACCACAACATGATACTTAATTTCTGCTATGCTGTAAATGGTTTATATTACAAAGCCTACTGGCACTATTTTGCTGCCTGTGTGATAAAATTCTCAGCTGTCTTATTCACTTCATTGTTCCAGTTCAGCAAGTGGGTGTTTCTCTCCAAACTGCAAATAATGAAGAAAGATTACAAAATAGATCGAACTTCAAAAGGAACAAATACAGGCAGCTTCTTTTTTATACAAATTTATACACATTGTTTAATAGAATTACTTAAATATTTAATACAAATAATTTTAATTAAATATTTAATAAAATTA
>VWZT01006853.1:0-11396 GCA_013397055.1 Pachycephala philippinensis
AGAGACTCAATGTCTCACTCCCATTTCATTTTGGGTCTCTCTCCTGTTTCCTGTTTTCATCCTTGCTGCTGCTTGGTCTTTTCGCAGCAGGAGTGGTATGAAATTGTGGTAGTTATCGCTGGTTGAGTTTTTGTCTGCTGGTCTCTGCAGAGCAGCAAAAAAACCCTCCTGGACCTTATTTAATTTCATGTTCTTGCTGCTCAAGTGAGTCTTTGGGGTCTTGTGTATTTGTAAGGAGCTATAGCTAAAAATATAGCAAGACCCTATGGTTTCTAAGGAAGCTGGGGGCAGCAGATGAGTGTCTGAGTTTAGAGACAAGTTTAGGAGAAAAACACTCTGGAATGAGTGTTTCCTCTAAAAAAAAAGGGTTCCAACAATCCCTTTCTGCCAATAAGAGATGAATACTAGTGGGTGAAAGTGAAAAAACCCCAACCATTTATTGACAAATAGACTGCCCACATGGCACAGGGGAAAAAAAATGGCGCCAGCTCCTGTCTCAAGGAAAAGAAACAAACAAAAGGTTCATGCAGCAGCTCGGGCAAACAGATGAGAACCTAGTGAATCTCTGGTGTTGGCCCCCTCTTCACAGCAGATGAAGCTGGTGGATTTGGTGTCCTTTTCTCTCACCGGCTTGGCTTTTCCAAGGTCTGGGGCTGAAAGGGAGCGGCCCCTCGGCTTCCCGCCGGTCCCTGGCCGATTCTTCTCCTGTCGATTGTTCTCTCTGATCTTGGACCAAAACCAAACCGTCCAATTCAAGCAAAAAGCTGCCGAAGGATTGCTGTCACAGTCTCCAAGGCCAGGGAAAGGAAAAAAACCTTCTTGCCTAAGCTAACAAACCCCCAAGCTAACTAAGCAAAAAAACCCACAGTCCACACGGCACCACGGATGCTTGGGGAGTGGGGCTTTGAAAAAAGCCTGCCGAAAAGCCCCAAGGCCCCCCCCGTCCCCCTGGACCCACCTTAAAGCTACAGCAACCATTTCTGGGCATAGAGCAGACGATCAGGGAACAGAGTATCATCATAAAATCACCCCAAGACAAGAGCTATTTCAGGAGCTCTTTAAGGCACATTTAGCATATTGCCTGACTATTTTAATTGAGCAATTAAATATTGTTAATTATTTCACTGTTTTTATGTTTGGCAGAAGTATTAAGACATTTACATTACTCATGCCATTGTTAAGTTTCAAAGTTAACAGTATGGTGCTCTGTTTGGGGTAACTCATAGTCTTCATCAGGTTGGGAAAAGGACAGCTCTTCTTATCTTGAAAATCTGGAAGCATTGATGCTTCTGGATGAGCCTTGGGATGTTCTTCTGAAACTTCTTGGAGAAGGTACAATTCTGCTACCTGAGTATAATTAGCACGTTACTGAGTCATCCAAAATAAAGGACTACTGTAGCTAACCAATAATTTTCTGTTTGTTTGAGGCCCTGGCTATTTTATTTTTATTTATTTATATATATATATGTGTGTGTGTGTGTGTGCATATATATATATTCATTTACAACATAGATGCCTTGCTAGTGATCCTAAGAAAAATACGTTTCTTGCTCAGTTCAGGCTGAAATGTGAATGACATTGGATGTTCTCAAAACTTTTGTGCATTTAACCATCAACTTTACTGCTGATAAGAGAGGTTTTGTTTCTTCCACATCTACTTTGGGCTGTGCCATGGTCAGGCTTCCACAATGTAGAGGTACTTCAACAGTGGCCAGGAATGGGGATGGTGTCTCTATCGTGGGTAGATTGCGAAAAATTTGTTATGGAAAATAATGGATTTGAGATCTTTGCTGTTTTGAGTTAGCTTTGGAGACTCCTTTGAGGCAGTCCACAGACCTCTGAGACTTTAGGGACCACAGCTTGACTCGGAGTGGTCTTGTGCTTACTTCAGAAAAGTCACTACTCCCATCTCCTCTTCTATAGAGACAATCCTTGGCCTCCTCTGTCCTCCAGGCATGTAACAGTTGTGGTACAGGAGAAGAAAAACCTGGTTTCTTAGGTGGTAGGAGAAACTGTGGTGATACAACTTAAACTTCTGCCTCTGCTATCTCTGCAGGACCAAATCCTGCCACACCTGTTGGCCAGGAGCCTGCCACAGGAGTATTTCATAATGTGCAGCTGTTTATTAAGGGCATCTCCTCTGTGGCCACCAGCACTGGCTCAGCTTCATCTTCTTCCCTAGCATGGTTGTGTCCACCATGCTGCTGGGTGGTGATGAAACTCATCTGCATCTCTCAAGTGGCAAGATGGAAAGGGTTATGGATGAGATGACATGTCCATGATGGGAATGTCCCCAGGATGGGGAGCGGAGCTGGGCAGCTGTGTGGTGTGCCTCATCCCTTGGTGTCATGTCATGCCTGGGTGATCTGAGGATGCATGCGGGCTTCCACAAGCTTCTCATTTCTCACCAGCAATTTTAATTTGCCTTAATGCAAAAGAAAACCCAACCAACTTTCGCCCTCCCTCTGGAGCTGGCCTGGCTCACTGGGACTGGTTTGTACAGCCTGTGCTAACCTGGGAAGGCTTCACCACTACTGGAGCCTGCCCCATGCTGGAACAGAAACTACAGGGAGTCACATAGCTGCCACCAGCTTCCCCAGCCACCTGTGATGGGGAACCATTACCGGGGTTCATAATTAATTCTGAAAAATGCTTTTGAACTCATCCTGGAGGAGGTGTGTTGCTTGGGTTGTGTTCTCTGGGACCTTGGGAGAAGCTTGGGAGAAGTTGGTGTTCACAACCAAGCTGTCTCCATCCCTCTGCTGCCGGTTGTGCTGGGTGATAGCTGGCATGGGAGGTGAGCGGTTGGGTTGGCATGGGAAGGGTGGCTTGAGAGACTGCAACACAGCAGTGTAGCACGCTGCAACAGTTCAGGTCTCTGCCATCAGGTGCGCTGTGCCACATGGCAGGGAGGGCACCCAGTCCATCCCCAAGCTAGCACTGAGGTCTTCTGCAAATAAGTATGTACAATCTCAAGTGTTTTGCATCGTTTGATTAAGTCTCACAAGTCTGTCTTTGCAAGCACAATGCTTTCGAGCTAGAACAGAATTGCATTGCAGATAATTCAGGGGTCTTGGCCATCCCAAGCATTGAGCATCTCCTTTGTGAAGCCAAAGCTTTGCCAGCTGGCCTGGAGCTGGTCATGGATGACATAACCTTGGGTGAGATTGGGGCTGGGGCAGCTGCTTTGCACAGCTGGGCTTGCCTGTGTCTATGACTGCGAGCTGCTCCTTCTGCTACATGGTCCATGGAGGCACTGTTTTAGGGCCACCATCTTCTGCAGAGGACTATGAAGGGTGTTCGTGTCTGTGAAAACACATCTTAGTGTTTGCTAATGGGGGATCTTGCATGAATAATCCTGGGGTGTATTTTAAAGGATTTTTTTGTTCTGTAGAGAAGTGTGTACTCCAAGTGGGACTATGGCATAGTCTAGGTCCTACCAAGCCAGCCCAAAGCAGTAGTCTGCAAATGCTGATTTGCTTTTGGATGCTGGCATCTCCCTGCACCACCTACCCAGCCAGAAGCAAACCCCCTGGGCTGGAGTGCTCCTGGGTGCCATGTCCAACTGCAATGAAGCCAGAGGGGATTTTAATAATGTGTTGTCAAAAATACCATGTTGGATGCCTGGGCAAGAGAGGAAAAGAAAGCAGGAAGGATTGTGGTTGTGCTGTGGTTGTCAGCTGGAGTTTAATAATAGAGAAATGTTCTATGTTTAAGGTGGTCTTTGCTTTGCATGGTGAGAGGAGACAGGGGAGGATGCCTGCACCCACAGGAGCTGTATTCCCTTAAATCAGGGCATATTCCCAGCTGGGCAAATGCCTTGGAGGCATCTTTGATTACATTTTTCTCTAGCTCAGGAAGCCAGGCTGGTGATTCTAAAACTTGCAGCAATAATTTTTAGAGCTGGAGGTTTTACAGCAGGACATGAAGGTGGGGAATGCTTTTGGAAATTTCTTTATTTTTCTTGCCACGTGCATATTTCATTATTGTGAGTGACTTGGAGTTTTCAGTGTCCATGGGGTCTCACCGCGATGGCTACAGATGCCTGTAAAGAAAGAGGAGGCCATGGATGTGGATGAAGAGCTGCAAGGGACCAGCTGTGATGAGGTGATGGATAGCTTTCTCCGACAGTTTTTTCCCCTTCTTTTGAGACCAGCAGATTCTTGCATCCTTATGGCAGCTCTGCAATGAAATGCACACTTCTGGAAAGCTCTTCTGGTGAACAGCGGGTTTTCCATCCCTTTCTGCATCCCTGCTCTGTCCATCCCCGTGCCGGCCTGGTGCAGGTAGAGGAGTGTTTTTTCTTGTCTTTACAGATGCTCAGAGCAGCATCATTGGTGGGCAGGACATTATAACCCTGTGGAGCGCTTAGTTGTCGGCAGAACTGCAACATCCCTCCCTGCCAGGATGCTTTTAATGCAAAGATTCACCCCAGGATGCTGGTCTCTCTCCCTCCCTCCTGAGTTTCAGAGCACACATCATCTTTCTCAGAATTGGCTCTGAAAAAGGATATTTGCATGTTGTTTTTATTAATATATATTTTCATTACACTGGGTGAAAAATTTATTTACTGTTTCTGTGCTTGCCTTTTTTTTTTTTTTTTAATTAACAGAAATGAAGCTTATGTAACTCAGACTGGCTGTCACTTGCTATTCCTCTGGAAGCTTTTTTAACCCAGGGACTAATTTCAGCCAAATTTGACAGAGGAGTGCAGGTCTCAAAGATAAGAAATTGCAGGCTGTAAGAAAGAGGGTGGAAAAGTGAAATGCAGATTTCTTCTTGCCTCCAAGGAGAGTCTGCAGCAATTGTGATCTTAAATATTATGTCTGGGTGCAAGCAGATCAGTTAACTCAGAAGTACCTTTAGTAAATCACCACATTTTCTTTAAGGAAATAACCTAAATTGTCTTGAACATGGGGAAGAGGAGCTGGCTCTAGGGATGCTGCCAGGGAGAGTGTGATGAGATGATGCTAGATGACTTTTAAAGGTCCCTTCTAACCCGAACTATTCTTATGCTGCCATGCTGTTGTCCCAGGACTTTGTGCTTGTGCGTGACCACCAAGCTTGCAGTGAAAAGCTAGTGGTTGATTTCTCCCCAGTCTCCTGCCTGTACTGGTGTCCTGCAGTTCAAAAGGCTTTTCCAGCCTTGAGCTTAGCCTCGCTGCATACCTGCTGGGATGGATAATCAGGTATTATATTGTTACTGCTTTTAATGATGACATTTCACGTGCTACCACCTAGATCACATAGAGCATTTGCACACTGAAGACTGGATAAAATCTGTCCTCAAAAGCTTGGCCAGGCTGTGCCCAGGCTTGCTGCAGTTTCCCGTTGAGACCAAGGTCTTGATTGATTGCATCGCCTGGAGATGAGGCAGCAGTGCAGTGGCTTTTCAGCATCATCCATGGTCCATGAACTTGCCTTGAAGCTGGAGCTGCTGTTAGAAGTGATTGGTGAACCTCCAGTTCCCAAAGGAGCTGGGGATGATGCTCTGCCCCTCTCTACTCCTGACAGCCTTTCCCATTACAGCTGCAGCACAAGGCTGCCTTTTCTATCCCTTCCCCTTCTACTGTCACTATATGCACTTTCATTTTTCATTTTTTTCAAACTGTGGATTCTCTTCCTTTTTTGTCAGCTTGGAGAATGATTTTCCTTATGCTCTTCTCTATTTAGGGCTATGGGGGAGAAAGTGACAGCCTTTCCCATGCTCTGGTTTTCATAGTCATCCCTTGCTAGCTTAGCTAAGGTTTTCCTTGAGCACCTCCTGTTACACTTGCTTCATTCAGCAGAAGCGTGTCTTCCTCCTCACTGCACATTTCAGTAGGGAAGGGCATGGTGGGGGAGGATGAGCCATCAGCATGAGTTTTCCCTGTGCCAGAAGGATAGCAATGCAGTGAGGAGGACACTCTGCCAGACCTGTGGCAGCTCCGGGTCTCCTGCTCTGCTCCTCATCCATGAATACAGACATCTGTGGAGAGGCAAGTGAGTCCAGTCAAATTAAACTTTGAAGGTTGAATCTGATCTATCCAGTTTAGCCAGATGTTTTTGGAGAAGGCTTGGTAGCCTTGCAGGAGGCAAGTTTCACCCCAGAAAACTAAGCCTATTGTTTCTTGTAATAGCCATGTCAGATCACATTTCTTCTCCTTCCTTAAGTCCCTTGGTCCTTGACCTGGGCCAGCCCATTGCAGCAGGCGGAGCATGGGTGCCTGGGGACATCATGTCTTTTCTGTCCAGTTCTGGCTGTTGTGAGACAATACAGGCATTACAGTCAAGTTTTATTGGAAGTGCTTTAAACTTGAGTCATGATAAGGTGGTGGCTGATGTTGTGAAAGCTTGTAATTGAGGAGTTGTAGAAATTTAACAGCCAAGGTGAATATTTGCTTGAAGAAATAAGGTGTGCTGGGAAGTCTGAAGTTCACCAAGAAAAGCTTAAGTAACCCAACTTGGGTTTGGCTTGCTCGTGTTCATCTTTTTTTTTTCTTTTAAGAAATCCAACCAAATCATGAACCTGTCAGAGGCCGTTAGTTAACCAGTGTGGTGGTTGTAGAGCATCCAGTGATGTGACTCTTGGATCCTTCTAACTGGATGTCAAGAGGCACATCTGTTGGTGAGTCGTCCCCATCCCTTAATGCTTCTGACCTTTTCCACACATCTACAAGTGTTACACTGAGCTTGATGGGAAGTGTAAGCCAGTAAAGCCTTCATCTCCTTCTCTTCATAGGCTAATAAGCATAAGAATATAATTTTCCACTTATTTCAGTAATTCTGTCTGTTTATCCACTTGATTACAGTAGACACATCCATCATGTGCTTCCAGCGTATCCCTTCTCATGTCTCTTCCACATCATCCAGTGACATTAATGAAAAGCTGTAGCCTTGTTCTTGCAGCACCTACACTCAGCTCGGGCCATGTTAGCTCTCTTGTGAGCATCTCTGTCTATTGATTAAAGCATTAGGAGGAATGTCATCTTGGAAGCGATGGGTTTGATTAGCCAATTATTGTAACAAAAAAGCAGTGAACTTTGATTAAAAGTACATGAGAAACTGTAGCCATTGGTTTTTAATGTGCTGGAGGGAGGTTGAAGCACATAACCAAATGAGAGCATTGCTTGGGAAGCCAATGAGAGGAGTTTGCAGGCTGAACATGAACATCATGCATGAGGTCTTCTGCAGGACCTAGTATGCAAAAATGTTTGTATGTATCTAAGGGGGACTGCCATTTTTTTGCTAGTGAACTGTAGTGATTGCAGGAACTTCATGGTTGCATGAAGCATGTAGAGGTACAGTTGAGTCTGTAGGATGTTCTTCTTGTGTGAAGATTGGGTTTAACTTGGATCAATGTCTTGGTTTAAGACAATTTACAGGGCGTAGATTCCAAAATAAGTTACCTCCCCTTAGTTTTCAAGAGACGAATGCAAGAAGATATAAGTGAAAAAATAACAGTTTACTAAAAAAGAAACAGCAATAACCACTAGATACAAAGGTGCTGAGTCACATGGCCCCCCAGGGACAAAGAAAACAAGATGGCGGCCTCTGGGGCAGTCCACATAGCCCAGAAGACAAAGACAAGATGGGGGAGAAGCCTCTTCTCTGGACCACCTGGCCGAGAGAGAGAACAAAGGTAAAACAACATGGCAGCCAAGTCTCTGTGGTTCCAGAACTCCCTTCCCCTCAAAAAACAAAAACAAAACCTGGAAAAACTGTTTTTTGTTCAGAAGGAGTCAATGCTGCCAAAACACTGGAAGAAACTTCACAGCAGTTGCAGGGCCGACCCCCTCAGTGGCTGGAACTCATGCAGAGGGTCGCCTCCCTCCCAGCACTGTGTGGCTGGACTGGGGCCAGCGGTGATCTGCTGGCAGCAGCTGGAAACTCATGGAGTGGTGTAACACCCCAGACACTTAAATGTAAGGGGGTAAACCAAGGTTCCTTTGCTCTGGGTAGGCGCAAGGGAGAGATACCAACCAGATATTCTCAAGAGGTAAAAATTACACAAACGTTTACTGGCAAAATATAGAAAATCAAGGAACTTTGGCAAAAGATTTAGTACAACATAAAACACTTATCACAACATAGACTTAGCCCATTCAACTTAGCAACCTTTAAACCTATTTGATGTTACATTCTATGAGAAGAGATTTAGAAGCCCCTGGGATATCACTGTTGGGTTTCTCAGCTCCTCAGGAATGTTACCACTTTCTAGCAAGGCAGCAGCGCACACGAGCCTGTGTGCACTGAGAAGGTTTATTGCCAACTGACCTAATTATTATAATCTCACTCTTCCCTAGATAGTGCAGGTTTCCTTGGCTCTCGGGAGGCTTCACGGGTTTTTCCAAGCTGTTCTTTGATTTATTGTCTGTCTCTTAATAATATTATTCTTTCGCTCAGGCTAGGTGAAGCCTGAGAATAGGAGCTGTAGCCAGAGACAGTGTAACACTTGTGAACTGCCTTTCCTGCTCTGATGGACATCTTACTGGATTTGGTGGCCTCAGCCTGCCAAACCTTCCAGGCAGCCCCCTGCATGCCTTTCCTTACAGCCCTGCTCTTCATTGTGACTCCCTCCTCTTTCCCCTGCCCTGACTGTACACATGCATCCTCTTTACTGTGGAAATCATCTGGCTGCTGAAGTTAATGAGTGAAAATTGTGCATTGCCACTTTCTTTCCTGTTCTTGGATGCAGGGTTGTTGCCCATACCATTTTTTGTCCCCCATTTCATTTTATTGTTCCCCATCCTATTTTTGTTGTTGTTCCCTATCCTGCTTTTTTGTTCCCTATCCCATTTTTTTTAATTGTTCCCTACCCTTCTTTTTTTATTCCCTATCCTATTTTTTCTTCCTTCTGCCCTGCCTTCCCTGCTGCAGATTCTCCCTTCCTTACCTGCTCCCTTTCCTGTTTATAAGGAGTTTATTTGGCCACAGATATAGGCCAGGTACCTTTTAAAGGTGCCAAATTCTTTTTTCAGCAAGACAGAGATTTGCAGCATGTTAACAGGATTTAACAGGTACTTCAACATAAATAAAATAAAGCTTAGAAGAGAAAAAAACCACAAAACCCAACCCAACAACAAGGCCTTGCAACCTGGTATGAGTTCCCTTAATTCATAAACTTAATTTTCTTCTTGAAAATTTTATTTGGGATTTATCCCTGTGCTATCTGAAAGCCTCTGCGTTCTCTGTCAGCCAGAGAATAACCTGATATAACATGGTGTCTCCTTGCAGGGATAGGGCTTATTGGTAAGCTTCCCGGTTAAACCACCTGATGGGATCAACAGAGGTAAGCAGCACCCCGGAGGCTTGCTGGCAGAGGGTTTGAAAAACAAGTCAGCAGCATTATCCTGAAAACGTATGGGGTTTTATCCCCTTGTCATGTACAAGATCCAGTTTGACCTGAAAGGGAGCAGGAGTGGATGTAGTGGGGCATCTGAGCATCAGCAAGGCTTTATCTGCATTGGAGGATGCTTGATAGTGTCTGGAGAGTAAATATTTTCTCCTGGGGCAGAGCAGCCCGTGGAGGAGCTGGGAACAAGCCAAAGCAGAGGCATTACTAGGAGGATAAAGCCCAAAATGCTGTGACTGGGGTTGTGCCCCACGTCATGCTTTGCCTCTAGAATTGGGGCTGCAGCAGTGTCCCCTCTCTTTGGGGAAATGTGGGTTCCCATTTTCCTTATTTCACAGATTCACAGGATCATTTAGGTTGGAAAAGACCTCTAAGATTTCCCTCTTTTAAAAAAAATATATATATGTGACCTTCCCTGAGGTTCCTATGACTTTCTAACATATATGTGGATTACAGTAGCACTTTAAATTACATCTCCTGTCCTTGAGCACTGCTGCATCCTTTGGGTGAGTACCCCAAGTTATCCTCAGGTATTCTGAATACTCCTCAACTTCAGCCCATAGAACAAATAATTGATGCTAATTTTATTTTTTTTTTCCGGTTAATTAGCCTGTAGAAAAATTTTGGTAGTAAGGATAGTTTTGGAGGATAAGAGGATTTTTAGCTGGGATCAATGAGAATAGGTATTTTTACTTTGTTAAAACAGGAAACAAAATAATGTCAAGTCCTATTTAAATCCAAAATGAAATCTGTCTTTCAATATTTTACACCATAATGGAGAGATGTGGAAATTTAGTGTACGTCAACATAAAAGTAAAAATCCTTTGTTTAAAAATACCAGTCCCTAAAAAAACCATGAAAGAACTTTTTCCAGTATTTTCTTCCCAGTGTTTTGGCTGCAGTGACTTGACCAAAACTATTTAAAATTCACCAAGCCAAAGGTGGGCTACTAACAAACAAGTGGTTTTTTAAAAATTATTATTTGATGGGTTCAGCCTTTTACTTCTGCAGAGATGGATTCAGTTTCTTGAGTGACTGTGACAGAGGAGAAACTTGACCCTCATCCCACACTGGAGGAGGGAACACATGGGGCTTGAGTGCTAGATGTCACCTCTGGTTCCTGGTAGTGAAAGGCATTGGGCTTCTCTGGACATTGTGGACATGTGGGGATGCTCACCAGCAGCAGGGTGTCCCTGTGGACTGGGGGTCATTAGCAAGCACAAAGGTTCTTCAAGGGCCCTCCAGGAGGGAGAAGCCCTGAAGAAGGTAAAACACTGGCACAGGTTGCCCATAGAGGTCGTGGATGCCCCATTCCTTGAAACATTCAAGGCGAGGTTGGATGGGGCTCTGACCAACCTGATCTAGTTGAAGATGTCCCCGCTCATTGCAGGGGGTTGGACTAGATGACCTTTTAAGGTCCTTCCAACCCAAACACTTTTATGGTTCTATGAAAGCACTAGCAGGAGTGAGGAAAGCCTGTCCCAAGCTCCAGCATTCCGTATTTATGTTGGCATTCATTGCATCTTCCTCTGAAGTCTTCAAGTGCTGCAGTAACTCAGGGCTAGGTACAAAGTTTATTTTCTTAATCATTCATATTGTATAATTTATTCCAGAAGTGTCTTTTTCAGTCCCTTGTTAAGCTCAGCTACTAAATTGCTGGGTCATAAAGATACCTCGATGACCACATCTGACCTGCACTGTACAGGCATCCAAGAGCCGGCAACAGTGGGCTTCCACCTGCAAGGCCCTTTGATTTGAGATACCATCTGGGTATATAGTGTTATACAGTCTCTTGATAAAACAAATTCTCACTTACCTCTTTTCTTTCCTTTTTTTTCCCCCAAAGCTATATAGTTTGGGCTTTTTATTTGCATCTCTGAATTGAGGTACGTCAATAGCAGTTGTCCTGCTATGATGTTTTTGCTGAAACTGCTAATGTTGCTCCCATTTGTTGCAATTATAGCCCTCCTCCCATGTTTTCATTATGACTAACATTCACAGAATCACAGAATCTGCTGACTTGGAAGGTACCCGCAAGTATCATCGAGTCCAACTCCTGGCC
>VWZT01006865.1:0-26542 GCA_013397055.1 Pachycephala philippinensis
CGGGCGTGAGGGCCGCGAGGGTCCGGCCGCCCCGGGGCGTGAGGGACCGGTGGTGTAAGGGATATCAGGGACTGGTGGTGAGAAGGACCGGCCGCCTGTGGGTGTGAGGGACCGGCGGTCCGGCGCTCCCCTCCGCCGGTGGCTCCCGGCTCTCCCCCGCGCTCCGATCCGAACTCTAAAACACGAGAGAGGCTCCCGGCGGGGCGGGGCCCGGGGGCGCGGGCGCCCCNGGCTCCTCCCCGGTGTGTCTGGAAGGGAGAGCGCGTTTCATCTCCCCCCAGCGAGGTCCCCGCGTGTAAGTGCAGGCAGGTACCAAACCTCGTCAGGGTCTGTCAGTGTGGAAAGGGGAGGTGTCAGAGGATGGACCGGGCTCTGCTCGGTGGTACCCAGCAATGGGCAGAACCTGATGCACAGAATCTCCACCTGAACCTCAGAACTTCCCTAAGCAGTGACCGAGCACTGGACGGATTGTCCAGAGAGGGTGTGGAGTCTCCCTCGCTGGAGATATTCCAGAACCATCTGGACACAATCCTGTGCCGTGTGTTCTGGGATGGCCCTNAAACAAAGTGTGGCTCTGCTGGTCCGAGCACTCTTGGGCTGGATTATTCATCAGCAGGATGAAACACATCTCACAGCCAGGTGGGGAGATCCTCAGTGCTGGGCTGTGCCTTTGCAGAAGGTTGTGGAGGGTGTTTTACCTAGTCACAGCTGCCAGAGAGAACTTTACCATAATCCTCCTTAAAGTCCAAGCTGATGTTATGCTCAGATTGGATGAGGCTCGTGTAAATAAACAGCAGAAAACCTTAGTTTAAAGGAGTTACTATTAGACAGGAAATGATTGTGGAATGTGTGCATGCTGAGTAAGCTCATCTTAATAATTAAATAGCACTTGCTTTAGTAGCTCTTCCTTTTTTTTGTAGTTGCTCTCCCAGTGGAAGTAAGAAGGTAGGTAGGCTGTACATACAAGAAGAGATTTTGATGAATTACACAATCACAGAGCTTTTTGTGAATACACTGACTATCTTGCAGTTAATTAATTATTAATTATTAGTGTCTTGCAGTAAATTAATTTTATCCTTAGATAAATTAATATGAAAATAGATTTTTTAAATGTATTTTTGGACAGGAAGTCTTTTGATATTAAATCAGGAGCAGTAAATACACACTACAGGTAAATCTAGTACTGCTTTATGTGTTTTAGTGTTCTGTTCTGACTTTGCTAAAACTGACAAAGTGCTCTGACTAAAATTTTCCACCAGTGTTATGCTGATCCTCTTGAGGGGAAGTTTTGAGCAAATTTAAGCAACTGTTTTTATAAACCTTGTTTGCAAAAAACTGTGTGGCCATCTTTTGGGTGGATGGGGTTCCAACATCCCTTTCTCTCAGGATTGTGTTTCACCCATGGGCAATAGAGCTGTAATTTCTTAAGAATATTTTGTTTACCTGTGGAAAGTCCACCCATCCTGACTGGGTTGGGACCATTTCAAGAACTGTCATTTACATGATCTCATTAGGGACTCGCAGGGAGATGTCACAAATTAGAACTTCTGGAGTTTTCAGCTACAGAGCCAGACCATGATTGCTTGGGGATTTCACTTGTAAGGTCCCCTGATTATGCTTTACTGTTTAAGGTAACTTATCCTTTAGCATATATTAGCACTCTTATTGAATATAAAACAGGCAGCAGCTTTTAAGAAGTTCCCAGAGTCCTTTTCGTGCTGTACATTTAGTGATAAATGTAAACACCTGTGCCTCCTGTTTCTGCTGTGCAGGTTCCAAGTGCCAGGGTGATACTCTGCCACACCCATCTCACACTGAGAACCCTCTGGATCACTAGAAGCTGGATATTACTAAAACATTAGGTTTTCTGAGCTCATGGGGGGGTTTTTTTGGTGTGTGATGCTAAAGAATACTTGCACACAGAGAGTTAAGTGCTCTGATCATCTTTGTAGTAATGGCTGTTCACACTTTCCTTAAAATTAGTTAGGGGCAGGTTAACATTTGGATTTAAAAGGACAACTTTGCAGAAAGCCATGTGCTTTCTTACTGTATTGAAGTTGTTTTGTTTTGAACTTCAGGAGCTGTGAAGCAGTTACTGTTAAAACCCAAGTAATTTCCCTCTGCAGCTTTCAGGGTTTTGAAATTCGCTTTATCTGCAAAGTAGTGATAACTTCAGTGTGTGACCAAGTGTGGACTCAGAGGGGAGAGGAAGTCGGGCTGTAATCAGCACGTGGTTTGTTCTGCACTGGGAGGGGCTATGCTCTGAGTCACATGCTGCAGTTGCAACAATTTCAGCTCTCAGTAAACTTTTGAGTAACCGGGCTCCTTCATTTTGAAATCTGTCACAAGTAGTGATCTGAGATCCTCAGAAAGAAGAAAAGTCTTTAGAAGCAGCAAAGGCATTTGCTGCAAGTGGAAGGGCTGCAACATGCCCTGCTTTAAAATAGGTGTGTGCAGTGGGGGTTTCCTTTTCAAATATTTGTTGTAGTTTAATATTAGTCTTTGTACTGTAATATTTTCATTTTTTTCCCTGATAATATTAAAGACATCAGTTCTCTTATATTTTCTTTCAATCAGCAGTGAATAAAAATAAATCTGTTGTCTTTTCTTATTGACTATGTATTTTGCTGTTCTGGAACAGTTCAAGCATATTTTATGAACAAGGAAAAAAAATGTTGAGCAAGTCTTCAATCTTCCTAAGCTCCTTCCATCTCTACCACCATTAGTTCATCAGTTTTGCTGCCCACAAACACTAGTTCTAAAATCCCCTGGTCCTGATTGTTGAGGTGTTTTCCCTCTGAGATGTAGTGAAACACCACCTCTTTCTTGTGCACATTCTTTCCATGCAGTCTGTGATGAAAAAACATGAAAAGTCCTTTGGCCAAATAATTTTTTTTAAATGCTGCAAAACTTCTCCATTGATAGTATTTTGTATACAATTAAATTGCATTCTTTGGGAAAGGAAGAAATATTTTTCCCTTCTTTGTCTTGGAGCATTAATCTTATCCAAGGTTTATCTTACCTCAGTATAACATTTAGGTTGCAGTTCATTCTCATCAATCTCTCTGACAAACTGTTGTTAGCACAGGGACAGTTCTGACACAGGGCACAGTGAGTGTCCCCTCCACCCCCTCACAGTCAGGTCTGGACACATTTGCGAGTATCTGTGGAGCACTTCTAAAAAAGAGTGTACTTGGTACAGTAAATATGCCCCACAAAGCCCCTTTTAATGTAAGTTAAGAGCCATGGATGGAAAAACAGCAGAATTACAGTGATTTCTAATCACTGCCACACTCAGTCTGTCATAACCAAAAGGAATTTGTTTATTTTGTACCAGGACATAACTCTTGAGTACAGTCCTTCAGCTCTTGAGGTTAAGGGCCAAATTTCCTGGAATTTCAGTATAAATATGACCATCTCAATTCTCATAAATACTTTTGAAGAGTAAAGAAAATACAGTGCTCTTGTTCATGGAGCTGGATTTTTACATTAATTTTTTTAAGCTATGTAAGACATAGCCTACCTTCAATTGCTTGTGGACTTGGAGTAACTGAAAATCTTCCACATGCTGTTCATGAGCTTGTAAATCTCTTAAGGTAAAACTCAGGTAAAATTGCTGTTGTCTTCCCCTTTCCTATTATCTTCCCAGTATCTTGGCCACAATCAGTGATGGCTGAATGACATTTTTTTTGGATCCCCTCAGTGGGAGGAAGATACCTGCATTCCCTGAATCATAACTTTCTCACTTGGCAATTTTTTAGGCTCAGCTTTTATATTAGTTGTGCATTTTTCAGATTAAATGTAGGACCTTTCCCCCTCATGTCTCATATTCTTAAAGAAACCTTAGTGTAAACACTATTCTGTTGATAGAAAAGATCTTACATGGGTATAAGTGGCTTTTCTTCCTATCCAAAATACACTGTGCCTGTAAAAAGCACCATTATAGTAACAGAAACACAACCACAATTAGGGTTTGTCATTTTGACTATACCAGCAAAATTAAAAACTCTATGTAGACAAATTTTTATTGTGAATTAGGCCAGTTAATGTGTCTCATCTAGTAAAGCAGGTGAGTGAATATTATTCCATTTGATAAGTATATCTCAGCATTGCCAATAAAACAATAAAGTCAACCTTCAGAAAGAGTACAAGTGTGCACATTTGGTCTACAATTCTTCAAATTTCACACATCTCCTACCAAAAAAAAAAGATACGAAATATTTCTGGGGATGAGATTTCTGTAGGTGTTTAAATCAGATGGCCATCAAGCTGTTTAGAGTTGTCCCATCAGAGCGTTTATTTGCAACATCACAAAGCCCAAGGGAATGAAAGCTGAAGAACTCCTTAGGGAAAGGTGTTTTTAAACTTCTTAATATTTTGATTTAGGTTACAGCAATTTAGAGGCTGAGTTACATACATTTTAGTCAAGGCACGGAGGCCAGGACAAATATCTTATCAAATTGTGTTTGATGTGATTTAATCTTCATTGAATGGAGAGCTCCCAGCCAGCACTTCCCTGCCCCTGTCCCTTCCATCTGTAGATGTACAGATCCCTGTAGCTGGATGTGCTCCCTGCTCTCACACAAGACAGCCCTCCCTCGGAGGGGGAGGAGACACGGGCTGCTCCTTGCAGGAGCAATCCCTCCTTAGACTGCACTGAGAGTAAGATGAAATTGCACCCTGAGCTGCTGCTGGGTGGTAAACAAGAACGGGAATGACAAGAGGAGCTTTGTACTCTGACATTCTGTAGTTTGCTGCACGTCAGGGGGAGCTATTTTAAGTGTCAGAACATGAAACTGAGGGTATGATCTGAATGTGAAAAGTAGCCATTAATTTCTAAGTGAATTTCATGTCTGTGTCAGGGTAACTGCTAATTGTCTGTAGTGGAGGGCAAAACAGACTGCAGAATATTCAGACTGAGAGTAGGTTTAGATTAGATATTAATAAAAAATTCTTTGCTGTGAGGGTGGTGAGGCCCTGGCACAGGCTGCCCCGTCTCTGGAAGTGTTCAAGGCCAGATTGGATGGGGCTCTGAGCAACGTGGCCTAGTGGGAGCTGTCCCTACCCATGGCAGGGGGGTTAGAACTCGATGATCCTTAAGGTCCCTTCCCAAACCATTCCGTGATGCTATGATGGTGGAATTTCTGCTTTTCCTTTCCCTAAATTTCTGCTTTTGTATGTTTGGAGGATAAATAGGTAGAAATTAGTCCACCAATTTCACACACTAGCAAGCATGTTATTTATCTGATTTTATGCCTGTCTTCCTACCAGTGAGTCTCTCTGTGCTGCTGACCTATTGGAAATGAGAAACATTTGTCTTCATGGAGAAAGTTCACAGTGTTGTCTGCAGTGCAAAACAGCGATAGCAGTGAAATCTCATTTCATTTAATCCAGGAAGACAGACCCCAAACTTGCAGCAAGAGAGTATTTAAGTGTTTAGATAGTAAAAGATTGTAAGAATGCAAACAGTGTTACTATGTGGGTTTGCATCTTTTACCTACAGGTTTTGGGGGCATATAGGGGGATGTGTAAATCCGTATGTACTATGGGAGAATATCTGTGTTGCAAAGGCTGTTGATGTTGATGGGAGAAGAGACATTTTATAAACTGTTGTCAAACTCAAATCGTAAAATCCAGCACGGGGTCCTTGAGTAGAAGCTTAAGCAGTCAGTGTAGGTTCCTTTTTCATCTGAACTCGTGACACATAAGGCGACTTTTTACCTTTCTTGTGTCTGAAACAGCACCAGAATTGTCAGAGCCATCAGATCCTCAAAGAAGCACTCAACTGAGTGCAACATTCCTGCATTTTCCAGGGGATGCCCCAGGAAGTCACTTGTATTTTTTGCCTGAGTCTTATAATCCACATTTCTTTGCTTTCTTTAGTGGGTTTGTCCCTGCCACGCTTCTTGTGTGTTTTCCCTGTTTAACCCCCTGTTTGGTCTCTGTCTCCTCTGTGTGTTTCCTTCTCCATCCTCGTATTCTCTGCTTCCAGCTGCACTTTCTCATAGCTCTGGCACCTCCTTGCTGCGATATTGCATCTCACTGAGGGTTTCAGAACATTGTCTTTCCCACTGCCACCCCCAGCACACTGTTAGTGGAGCTTTTAGCTGACAGCAATTTACTTATCATGGAAGTCAGAAGGCAACATCAGCGTCTCTTAGTTGCTCATGTATTTGAGGGTGTAGCTGTTACACTGAGACCACACATAAATACCTGCCTGATTCTTTCTGTAAAGTTTCAGCTGTAAAGCCAGTGGCTCTGTTGTTTCTAAAGCTGAAATTTCAGATGGAGGAAGCTGATGGAACAACTTCCTGACAAAGAATGGGCATGTGCATGGCTTCTCTTGCTGGAACCCTGATGCCCATTTGACCCCTCAGAGAGCTGATTAAGCTCCCTATCCTAGAAAATAGCAAACAGATCTAAAAAGCTGGAGTGATTTTGTTTGTTTGTTTGTTTCCTGCTTTATTTTAAGGAATTGAATCAGCCCACTGGGAGATCAAATGAGCAGCAGAGCTGGTGAAAGGAAGAGGAGAGTACCACAGGGCTGGGAAGAGATGTGAGAGTAAGGAACAGAGGAAAGGAGGGGGAACTGCCACTTCAAAGGGAGGTGGCTGTTGAACATCAAGAAACTGTTGGGCCTGAGATTAAGCTTTTTCACCCTTTCCTGGTGAAGAGCTTTCCTGAGATTTCTTTTTATTTACAAAAGCAATTTTGAAATAGTAGAGGCACCTTTTTCTATCCTAGTTCAAAATATAAAATAAAAACAATCTTGTACCAAATACGGTACTTAGGATTTTGAAATCTAGTTTTCTGAGATCAGTGGAGGGCTGTCGAAGGAGGGAGTTAGAGGACTGGAGAATCTCTTTTATGAGGGAAGGCTGAGGGAGCTGGACCTGTTCAGATGACTGAGCAGGGACCTCATTAATGTGTATAAATGTCTAAAACGGGGGTGCCAAGGGGAGGGACCAGACTCTGCTCCATGGTGCCCAGAAACGGGACAAGAGGAATGGGCAGCAACTGATGCCCAGGAAGTTCCACCTGAACATGAGGAAGAGCTGCTGTCCTGTGCAGTGACCGAGCACTGAACAGATTGCCCAGAGAGGGTGTGGAGTCTCCCTCACTGGGGATATTCCAGAGCCATCTGGACACAATCCTGTGCTGTATGCTCTGGGGTGACCCTGCTTGAGCAGGGAGGTTGGACCAGCTGACCCACTGTGGTCCCTTCCAGCCTGACCCATCCTGTGATTCTGTGAAGGCTGACACTAAAATCTTTTTTTGGCCTCCCAAAGGATCCTGCTGCATTGGCCCTTCCTGGGTCTGGAGTCTAAATGTCACTGTTCCTCCTGAGGACCAGCAGCTGCTGTGGCATGAGGCACCTGCACCTGCATACAGACAATGGGAGGTTTTCTGATGTGCTCCTGCTGTTTCCATGATGTCACCTGAACATCATGGAAGAAAAGAAGAAAGAACTTTGTTTCCAGTCAGTAGCGAAGGTGGCTGGAAAAAAAGGTTGAAGAGACTAGAAGGAGATTATCTGGAGGAAAGATCTTAGGTAGCTAATCACAAAACAATCTTCAGCTGAGAAGTAGGAGTCCTCAAACACCTGGAACCAAATCTGGTATTACAGGAGACTGCCAGAGTTGTGTACCTATGCACTCTGCCAGGGAAGCTTCTGTATGGGGCTAAGCACAGGCAGCCAAGCACTGGCTTTGGGGATGGAGTTCTTGTCCTCCTATGGCTGTTCCTATTGCCTCTTCAGTTATGCCAATGCAATAGTTCTTGATGTGGTTTACTATAAAAACTGACCAGCATTTGAAAAGAAATAATGTTAGGGGTTTATTTCTTGTCTGTTCTGCTAAGTCATACAGGCCAGCAAATATTTGTACTGGCACAGCCGAAGGAGGAGTGACCTGCAGTGTGCAGGTAAGATGAGCACAAGAGAGTAGGGATGACTTGGATCAACTTTGTTGCTGAAAAGTGTTCATGTAGTGAAATTTTAACACATTGCACTTTGACTCAGGTATTCTTTGGGTTGATTTTTTTTCCTACTTCTAAGTATTTCAGGCTTTCACATGATCTGGATAAATGTCTTAAAATGGTTCTGCAAAACAGTTCTGGTGTGTTTCTTGGTATTGTTTGTTTAATTTCTGCCTGTTGTGTCTAAAGGCTATTACGCTGAAAGTCAAGCACTTGAATTAGGAAATACCAGCATTAAAGCTGCCTTTGGAGGATTAATTTGGTCCTTTGCCATTTGTGTACCTTGCAGCCTTGGTTACTGTTAAAGTGACAGAGTTACATTGCTCCGGAGCCTCCTTCACTGTGCTCTGAGCATGATGGGGAGGGATGTTTATGTCTGTTGTGTTTAATGTGATGGATTGAAGGTGCTGAAGGAATGAAGAAGGAAACTGTGGCCAGAAGGATGGGTGGCTGTTAGATTCTGCTTCAGTCCTGCAGAGTTTACACCAGTCCCTGCTGCTTACACTGCACTGCTGTGTTACACGGGCAGAGGGACACACAGTAATTACACGGTGTTTATTCTGCGCGTCTTAAGAACACAAGGCCTGGGCAAAGCAGATTAAAATGAAAGATCTTAAAATATTTCAAAATATTTGACTAATACACTGTATTTCCACTGTGTCCTTGAAGTGTGGGTTATGCAGCAGCTTCTGTTGGGTGTCTCTACACCACAGCTGAAGTTTCCTACGCTCTGTTGATCTGTTACATCTGTGTACCTTCTGCAACTTGCATCCCAGATGAATCACTTGAGTTTGCAAACTCACTTTCTTCCAGGTGAAGGGAAAGATGCCCTTCTGGAGCACTTGTTCTGATAACTCTGTAAGTGTTAATGGGTGCTCAGACCATGAAACTGGATTAGGGCCAGTCAGACTCTGCCACTTTAAATTGCAGTGGCATCCACAAAGGAGGAGGGTAATGAACCACCATCCTCACACCTCCACCTCCATCCTCCCAGTATTTTTAAGCAAAACATAGAAAGCCAAACAAACCAGATTGCTTTCTCAAATTAAGATTGACTGTACTGCTTTTTATAGATGGAGGTGGGGGGGAATTATGCATTATAACTATGTAAGGTGAGTTAAGGATAAATTAGTGTTTATGAAATGACACTGCGAGGCACTGAAATACTCAGTACTGATCTGGTGAGGAAACAGCATTCTGCTTCAGCTATTGCCATGACACCATTAACTCATTTGGTGTTTTTAGGTATAGAAGTGGTAGCTCAGTCCTTGATATGATCAGTGCCGTGAGACATTGCATGCAGCATCCTTTTAAGTAATTTCTCAATAATACCAGTTTAGACTTTGATCACTTACTTATATCCATTAGTTTTAAGATTTAGTGTGGGTTTCCTGTTCCCCAGCAATTTACCATCCTCATTTGTTAACCATGGGGTTATAGCTTCTCAGTATTGGTTTTTTTTTATTTTGATAAAGTTTACAGTTTTGCTTGTAAGCTGATGAACAGTGAAGCCTTTTTGATGTAGTTGCATACATCATGTACAAATGAAACTAAAAAGTAGTTTCTCAAATCGGCTGTAAAAATAAGAGAATTGCTTTTAAGAGACACATCATTGGCTTGTTTTACGACCACCATGGAGGTAGTGTAGTGTCCATGAAAAAAATAAGAAAATTGAGTATTGTTGATTTCTCAACTTTTGTTGGTTTCTCTGTGTGTGTTCTTGTACACAGATATATAAATTGCAACTCCTGCCACAGAACTTCATTGTTTAAACTAACTTAAAACCTGGTTATCTTCTTTTGTTAAGCTCTCATCAGGAGCAGTGTACTGAGTTATCAGGACATCCTGCAGTATGGAGTAGGCTGTGTTTTGAAGCATACGGATCATGTAGATTTCTGCACTGCAGCTTAATTTGTGCTTACTGTACTCTTGGATGCAGCCAAGAGTAACTGTTCCTCAGATATATGTGCTGTGGGCATAAAGTGCTCTTCTGCTAATGAATGAAATGGGGACTTCAGTTCTCTGACTGCTTTTCATCCTGAGCAAAGCTATGCAGGGATACTTCAGTGAAAACTGTGACATTTCCCAGAAAACAGATCCTGCCAGTGCAGTTTTAAGTGACACATACAGTTAGAAGTAGATATTAAGAGCACTTATTAAGCATAAGTAAACATGATGAATTTAGATTACAGACAATAATCCTGTTTCCTTCTCCCTTCCCCAGTATTAATGCCCTTTCCATCATCCTATTAAAAGTGACAACAAAACCCCCTTAATTTGTCTAGTCAGCAGGAGGCTGTCAGGGTTGCTTAGCCTCAGAAAGGTGAGTTGCTATAACTAAGCTTTAGATACCTGATCCAAGAGTTTATCAATCCAGCTGTCAAGATAGATCTTCATAAAGCTGAAGCAGAAAAAGAGATGATCAAGAGTGAAATGACTGAACTGTTCCTCCATGTGGAGAGGTGTATTACAGGTAGAGAACACAGCCCATCCATCCGTCCATCCATCCATCCATCCATCCATCCATCCATCCATCCATCCATGCATCCATCCATCCATCCATCCATCCATCCCCCAGTTAGCTGGGTGTGATATTCTTGGTATATGATTAGCAGTTAAAAGGATGTTTGAAAGTGGGCAGATGAGCTGGTTCTTCCCATGCTTGTGCTTTTGTTGGAGCTAAGTGTGGAGTGGTATTTTTATTCCCAGACCTTTCCTCCACACAAGCTGTTCCTATAATCACTGGTTGATGGTGGTTTAGCCAGTTTACAAAGTACAGGAGGTGTGTTTACTTTGCCTCTGCCAGTTCACAGAAGGCAACCTACAACTTTGTTGTTGTTGTTCTTTTTCAGGGCCATCAGAATCATGGAGGGGCTCTTGCATTACATAAATCCAGCACATGCCATTTCCCTCCTAAGCACCCTGAACGAGGAGCGTCTCAAGGGACAGCTGTGTGATGTTGTGCTGATCGTAGGAGACCAGAAATTCCGAGCTCATAAGAATGTTCTGGCTGCCAGCAGTGAATACTTCCAGACTCTGTTCACAAATAAGGAGAATGAGTCTCAGTCAGTGTTTCAGCTCGACTTTTGTGAGCCAGATGCTTTTGATAATGTGTTGAACTACATTTATTCTTCATCCTTGTTCATTGAGAAAGGCAGTCTCGCAGCTGTGCAAGAACTGGGCTACAGTCTTGGAATATCTTTTCTTACAAACATTGTTTCCAAGAGTCCTCAAGCTCCTTTTCCTTCTTGTCCTATGAAAAAAATACTTTATCAAGATGAAGATGAAAGTAGTTCTCAGAAGAGAAGTGTCATCGTCTGTCAGAACAGAATCGAAGCACAAGCGAAAAGCATAAATCAAACACAACATGACTTAAGCCATACTCCTAAACCTTCACCCTCTGTGGCTGTCAAAGCTAGCAGCAGACCACAGGTAACAAAACCAACTGAAACCCTTCACAACTTATCACTGACTGAAAGGAGGTGGCTGAAAGAAGGCCCTGTGAGCTATATGAAGGTTCATGAAACTTCTGGAATTGTGGAGGATCAGAACAGAGGTGCTTTAGTGAAAAGGAACATGGTGCTGCCTCAGACGTCTTTAGCAGAGAAGGAAATGGCAGGCGGCGAGCCAGGAAGCAGTGCTCAGCTTCTGAGAGGAAAAGTTGCAGAGATGTCGTTGAAAAGACCACGTCCACCAGTCTTGTCTCTGCGCGGGGCAGCGGAATCCACGTTTTTGTTGCGAGAGGCAGGAAAAGGAAATGGTCAAGGGGAAGACAGGAATTTGCTCTACTACTCCAAGTTAGGGCTGGTAATCCCATCTAGTGGGTCTGGCCCGGAAAACCAAAGTATTGATAGAAGCGGGCCCCTTGTAAAAAGTCTCCTTCGAAGGTCATTGTCCATGGACAGCCAGGTTCCTATTTACTCACCTTCTGTTGACCTAAAACCTGCACAGGTATCCTCGTCCTCCTCACCGGGAACTAACGATTCCCAGAAGACATTTAATGTTGCATCCCAAAAGTCATCCTCTAAAGAGTCTTCGGAGAAGTCAGCCTTGGATGAAAAGCCACAGGTAATACACCCACATCGCCTTAGGTCTTTCAGTGCCTCTCAGTCAACGGATCGGGAGGTTGCTTCCCCTCTCTCGGAGGTGCGGATAAAAACTGAGCCCAGCAGTCCCCTCTCAGATCCTGCCGAGATCATACGAGTTACAGTGGGTGATGCTTCAGCATCGGCAAACAAAGACTTTGCTTTTAAAACTGAGGATGACCGTAAGGAACCAAGCAGACTTCCAGCAAAAAGGAGGTTCCAGGATGATCGGAGGCTACCGTTCAAGAAACTGAAGGCAGATGATCAGGGTTCTCCTGGTTCAGAAGAGAACTTTGAGGAAGGCTCAAGCCCCACGCACCTTGATGCCGATTTCCCTGATTCTGATGTCAGCAAAGATGAATACAGTGAGATGGAAGAAGCAAGACCAAATAAAAAATTTAAATGTAAACACTGCCTTAAAATTTTCAGATCAACAGCAGGTCTTCATCGCCATGTTAACATGTATCACAATCCAGAGAAGCCCTATGCTTGTGACATATGCCACAAGAGATTCCACACCAATTTCAAAGTGTGGACGCACTGCCAGACACAACATGGAATCGTGAAGAATCCCTCACCAGCTTCCAGTTCACATGCCCTTTTGGATGAAAAATTCCAAAGAAAACTGATCGATATAGTGAGGGAGAGAGAAATCAAAAAAGCTCTGATTGTGAAACTAAGACGTGGCAAGCAGAGCTTTCAGGGCCAGTCTGCTTCACAAGTACAACAAGTCATCAAAAGGAATTTGAGGTCGAGAACCAAAGGAGCCTATATTTGTACCTACTGTGGGAAAGCTTATCGTTTCCTCTCCCAGTTCAAACAGCACATCAAAATGCACCCAGGGGAGAAACCCATTGGAGGGAATAAGGCTGCTAAGCAGAAAGATCACATTCATATTGAAAACCCGGTGGAAAACAAGGAGGTATATCAGTGCCGTCTCTGCAATGCCAAGCTCTCCTCACTTATTGAACAGGGAAACCATGAGCGACTCTGTAGAAACGCCACTGTCTGTCCTTACTGCAGCCTTAGGTTTTCTTCTCCAGAGCTGAAGCACGAGCATGAAAGCAAGTGCGAGTACAAGAAGCTGACTTGCCTTGAGTGTATGCGCACCTTCAAATCATCCTTCAGTATCTGGCGTCATCAGGTTGAAGTTCACAATCAGAACACAATGGCTCCAGCAGAGAACTTTTCTTTGCCTCTCATGGATCACAATGGAGAAATCACCAGTTCGTCACGGCTGCCTCCGCAGTCAGAATCCAATAAAATGAACAATTTTGTTGCTGCAAAGGAGGACGGTGTGTTCAGTGATTCGTCAGAACAAATCAATTTTGATTCTGAAGACTCTTCATGCCTGCCTGAAGACTTAAGCGTTTCCAAGCAGTTTAAAATCCAGATCAAAGAAGAGCCTGCAGATGATATAGAGGACGAGGTCACGGAAACGAGCAGGGAACCTAAGGACATGGTTTCCAAGAAAGATCCCAGTTTGTGGCCCTGTGAGAAGTGCGGGAAGATTTTCACCTTACGCAAACAGCTGGAGCGTCACCAGGAGCTCCTGTGCTCCGTGAAGCCGTTCATTTGCCACGTGTGCAACAAGGCCTTCCGAACAAATTTCCGGCTCTGGAGCCACTTCCAGTCTCACATGTCCCAGGCTGCAGAGGAGTCCACAAATAAGGAGCCCGAGATATGTCCACCAGCCNAGCCTTTGGAGCCCGACAGCCCCACGGGCTTGCCGGAAAGCTCCAGTACTACTGAGAAGCTGTTCGTGCCGCAGGAGTCGGACACGCTCTTCTACCACGCCCCGCCACTCTCGGCAATCACCTTCAAGAGACAATACATGTGCAAACTCTGCCACAGGACTTTCAAGACGGCTTTCAGTCTCTGGAGCCACGAACAGACACACAATTAGCTTTAACAGAACCCTTGCAGAGCTGGTTTGGGGGGGCTGTGTTCAGGATCTCAGAGGTCTGAGACTACAAATTTAAGAGGATCAAAACAATGATGATGAAAAATCTGGAATTTGTGATGCTGCTTGGTTTTGGAGATTAGGGAAAACTAACTTGGTTAGTAGGTAGAAAGCAGAGTAATTTAAAATATTGTGGTCTGGGATCTGATAGTAACAGAATAAATTTTATTTTATTTCATTTGACACTGAAATACAATTGCATCTGGATTGTATGCATGGATCTTCATCCCGTGATGTTGGTGTGTGCGTGTGTATTATATATAAAGTTATATATTAAACAAAAGAGAAACAACAATTTGGATTCTAACTGTGAGCTTATAGTAGTGAAATACTGTAACCAACGTCATTAATTTGTTTTTTAAAAAGAAACCAACACACACAAGCTCCATGTAAGTGGTTGCCATGCACTGGCAGTTTGGGAGGAAGTGGATGGAGTGTCTTGCTGTATTGACTTAGGTCTTAGAAACCTTTAGCAATAACGAATAAACCTCAAGTTTGAGTAATCCTGATGTTATTGGATACGAATGTTTGCTATTTTAAGGGAACATAGAATTGTTTTGTTGATGTATGGAACTTGTGCAAATTAAAAGAGAATCTAAAGTCAGCAATATTATTACTAAGATTTTATATAAGAAGTAGCAGCAAGCCTGCTTTCAGCCATTTAATTATAACTTTCTAAGGAAAATTGAGAGAGGGGGTACTTTGCTTTATATAATGTCCCAAAGACTAATTTCCTATGGATACTTGGGTAGCTGAAGTCATTGTGTAACAGCCATCATAATGCAAATGGTACTGTTTATAACATGAACTGAGGTTGAGTGGATGTCAGACAAGTTTCATAGTTTTGTTTCCACTATTTGTACAACTGTTTGTAATTCTAACTACAAAGGAATGTATAACTATTAAATCAACAATAGAGAGCTCGTTAAGGGACAGAAGATGAGTTGTGTTTCTAAACACAAGTAATAAGCTCGGCCATGAGTTCAAAGATATGTTTTAACAAAACCTAAAAATGTAAATATTTATATAGACACCTGTATAAATGAAGAAGTATGTATTTGAAATTTGTATTAAGCGTACATATCCAGCTCAAAGCAGAGGAGAAAATCACACTACAATCACTGCATTTTATGGATACAATGCATATAGAGTAGTTCTTTCTGCCGCTTTCTATCATATGTGATACTGTGTTGCATTTTCCAATTTGTTGAAAATTGTGGTAATAATGGGCTGCAGATATTCTGTGTGGTTCCATTATTTTACCTCAAATGGCAACTGGAGCATTTAGTGTAAGTAGGATCGCACATATTTACCAGGAGCTATGGTAAGGGTCCAATTTTTTCTGTAAGTCAAGGAAATACTTACCCAGAAGTAGGAGGTGAGCCAACAGTGAGAAATTCTGCTAGAATTTAAACTTAATGGATTAGAGTGAACATAAATGATGTAAACAGTGTTTATGATCCTGACCAAGTTTCCCCCTGCAGGGTTGGGAGAAGGGGGATGTAATTCCACACTGCTGAGTCAGAGCCAATCTGTGTCCACTGAAACCAGCACGAGTTTGGTCACCAATTTCAGGGGCAGCAGGAGCGAGGCTTGAATTCTCTGTGTAACCATGTGTGTAACTGTTTTTGCAGTATTCCAAGCTCCAAGCTCAGAAGTTAGAATTGCAAGCTGATGCTGAGATTCAGCAAAATCAAGCACAAGTGTAACTCCTAAGAATCTGAGGATGGGCACCCTTAGGCACACACCAGATTTTTCTCAGTGAAAGCCAAGTGTGCCACCATTTTTTTCCCCAACAGATTTTTTATTATTTTTCCTGTAAGTGAAGTTTGACAGAATTAGCTCAGGATGGACCCCTGACTTTTTTCAGCTACCAAAAAAATTGCAATGTTAGTTTCAAGCCTCTTCTGCTTCATTTTTACTACAGTCTAAAATTGCTACTAGACACTTCTAAAAGTAACATGTTGTTCTTTTTTGTCCTCTTTCAGGGAAACTGTGGCTGAGTATGATTAGGCTAATTTGCTTGAGTATCAGTTAAACTCTTTCCGTGGCATTGCAGTTAAAACAAGGTACTTGCTTAATAGTGACATTTCCAGTTACTTACTTTTTTATTCCACCTAATAAGACCATAAATTTCTTTCTTACCAGAAACAATTTCCGAATAAAATGGTTATTGCACTTAAACCTGGTTTTAAAAAATCAGAAAAACATAAAGCCTTGCTAAGTACCTTTTATATATATTTAAGAAATCTGTGTGTATAAAATACGAACGTGTTTTTGTAGAATGGTTCCTAAGTTTTCCCCAGTGATTCCTCTGCACAACAGCCTGAAAGTTGAGATGTAGCCTTTTAAAATTCAGTGTGCTTTCCGAAGGAAGGTGGCAACCAGCTCAGCTGGGTCACAGCCATCTCCCTTCCAGCTGGGATTCTGCTCTGTGATATGATGATAAATTCTACACACTTTAAATCAAAACCTTGTGCAACATCTTTGAAGAAACCCTGACCTTTTTCCTAGTGTACTAGGTGTTATAAAGAATCCATGAAATATTTTTGGTCTAAGTAGCCTCCTAAGTTTTTCTTCAGTTGCTTTGGTTTTTGGGGGGTTTTTAAAGTTTTGTTTTCCACTTTAAGCGTGTTCTGTGTGAATTTTTTTTTAATTTTTTTTTTTTTTTTACGTTTTGTTCCTGTTGTTTAGTAAAGGAATTCAGGATCTCTAAAATTTAAATATGAGATGTTTATATAGCAGTTCTGGTTTTCTATTAGCTTTTATACAGTATCTTAAAAAAGCCCTTGATAGAAGTGTTTATTTTGGAGGATATGGAATAAATATGCTTCCACTTATATAACTTTAATATATGTCTTAAAATTTAAATTATGGAAAAAAAATGTTAGTTGCTTGTTTATAAATAAAGGTCTTTTGAAGAGTGTCTAGTTTGGCCACAGCCAAAATAAAAGGCAAATTTATTGATACAAAAGCCTGTCTTCATGATATTTTAATTTTATAGCTGTGTACTGAAGTGACACAAAGTTAGAGGTCTTGTTAAATATAAAAAGTGTTTTGCTTTTTTTTCTAAAATTTGTGACAGGAATGTGCAGATGTTTTAATATATAGATTAGAATCTATAATTCTGTCCTTTTTTTGCTATTTTTGTAACTGTCAGATAAATCTCAGAGAACTATCCTGTCAGTGGGAGTGGAAACTTGTGTTGCATTTCAGGGGAGCAGGGTTGAGCCATGAAATGTTTTTTGGTTTGGGACTTTTTTTCCTTTCAGGCACTGTGGTGGCAAAGCCTCTAAGCCTATCTTAAGTCCATTAAGATCAGTCTTAATTTTTTTTTTGATGTTCTGTGCAAGTTCTTTGCCGAATTGGGACCATGACCAACCTTGAAAGTGAGCAATGGCAGCAAAACACACAAACCAGTCACGAAACTGTCTCTAGTTTTGGGTTTTTTTGGTAAGGGAGAGCAAAACACCCCGTGACAGGTGATGGAGGAGATAACCTGGTGAAGTGGGTGACCCCAGAGTTTGTCTGGGGTGTTTCAAAAACAAGATGTTGCCTTGTCTGTGACCCCAAACAGCTGTTAGAGGCTTGGCCTGCGTTTTCTGTTCAGGCAGGAGCATCCAGGAGGTTTTTTTGCCTGATGTTGTTTGTTTTCCCCCAAGCAGGACATGCGGGTTTGCTCCAAAGCTCTACGTGTTCTCTGTTTCTGTTCCAAGCTTCCAGTGTTAAAACGAGTCCCTCCCATGGGATAAGGACAGACTATGCCTCATTTCTTGGCTCTAACAGTGAGGGTGCAAATATCTGGCATGAGCCTGTAATCTGGCATGTGCCTATACTGTTCAATAAAATTGTTTACATTTTCCTACCAGAAGATTTAGATACAAATCAAAACAAGCTTAGGGGGTTGTTTTTCGTTGGAGGTGGTTTTTTTTGGTTTGTTTTGGTTGGGGTTTTTTTAGTGTTGCTGTTATTGAATCAGTGTTAAAATCTTTTTTTCTGTTGTTGCTGAACACAGCCTGATAGTATTTTTAATGTTACTGATTCTTGTTTATTTAAAATGACTTGTGAAAAACTGTACTGTAACTGCTCTACGAAAAGGGACACTGTCAAGAGAAAGGCTGGATACAGAAAATGGACATACCTGTATTAGAAATACTTTATATTAATAATACTGAAGAATTTAAAAACAAATTGAGTCATAACACTTGAGCTGCTTGGGCATGAAAATCCCATTATGGGCAGCATCAGTTGTTGCGAGCATATCTGAAAAATGTGTCTGAATTCTGTGGGTTGAGCTGATTTTTCATGTTGCTTTTCCTCTCACTATTCCAGAATACAGCACTTGATCCTCCTTTTCCTTTTCCAGTCTCTCAGTGGTACACTTTACCTCTTAAAGGCACAAGCTTCCCACTACTGCAGCAGGAGCTTTAATTCAAATACATACAGGAAACCAGAACAAACCCTCTTTTGCAGTGTTAAGTGCAAAATACACATAAAGTACATCTTTTAAGGCTTATTCTTGACAGTGTCCCTTTTTAAAAAGCAGGAAAATGGGATCACTTTAAGTGCTTGGGTACAGGGGAATAGTTTCCTACTAGAAATTGGAATTATCCAATATATTTTCTAGAGAGTTTTCCAGTTAGATACACAAAATCACTTGTCATTTTAAAGAATTATAGAGGTAAGACAAGCAATTCTGGGTTTATAATCCTGTATACCTTATACATTCTATATCTGTTCAATACACCAGGATGGGTTTTTACTTTTTTTAGGACTGAGACTTAATAGCTTAAGGCAACTTTTTCTTTAATGTAATGTAAATCCATTGCTGCTTTGTACAACTTTTTCTACTGTGTGTTTTCTTTACTTAGATCTTGACTAAGAAATGTTGACGTCCAATAAACTTACACTTTGTTTCTTTTGAGTCACTGTGTCTTCTGCTGGAATCTCTTGGCAGAGGGTGGTGTTATTGTACGGACCCTTGTGTCTGCGGGGTAGGAAGTGTGTTTGTAAAAAAGAGCATCCTTTGTTCTGGTTGTTGGATGTAAGTGCTGCTTGTACGTTACTAAACTAAAGGGGGTTTGTTTGTTTTAGTAAATGCCTCACTGAACCTTTTACTGGAAAATACAGGAAAACCAACTGCTCTAGACAACCTCTTAAAAACTTGAGCACGGCCCAAATCCTGCTTCATGTGGAATCGGTGATTAAAAGGGGAGTTTGTGGCAGGAAGTGTCTCCATCTAAAACTGGACTGAGCCAGATGTTTGAAAAGACGCAGCAGTGGTGCTGGTGTTTTGCAGTGCTCTCATGCGAAGCAGTTTTGCTGCATGAGTTTCCCTCTTCAAAATCCCCTGTGTGGGAATGTAGTGTGTGGATTCCCATAATGCGGAGAATGACCTTTTTATCTTTTGGGAATGGGGTTTACTCAGTTCCTCTCTTCACACTAGATGTGACCCATCTTAGAGAACACTTAGGCCAATTTTCTCAGCTTCTGGGACTCCACATTTGCTGTCCTTTGTTATTTTTGCCTTGTCCAGTGTGGTTGGACCCACTGACCAGTTTCACCCACATTTAACAGAGGAGACAAGGTCTCAAGAGTTAATGTCCCACAAGTTTCATGCAAGTCACTGCCTGGGTGTGAAGGAGTGGTGTCAGTGGGAAGGATAAGGTTTGCACAGAGGAGGTGCTGAGCACTTACCTGCACTTTTTACCCCAGCCTTGTCACTCTGTGTGTGCACTGGCTTGTCAGAGGGAGCGGGGCAATGGCTCAGGTGGAACACAGGGCAGAGCTGAAGGACCATCTCTGCCAAATGGTTGGATCGGGTTGAAAAGGCACTCTGAGCTTGTGAGGATTTGGGCCTCTCCTTGAAAACGGGGACAAAGGCCTCCTGGCCTGTCCCTCTCTGGGCTATCCCTGCCCCTCACGATTTAGGGGAGCTGTGGAGAAGGCAGAGAGACAACAGAGGGCTGCCCTCTGACCCATTCACAGCCTTAAATCCTGAAACATTTGGCTCTCTCTTTCTCCTTTCAGATAGGAACTCCTCCAGCTCTTCCTGCATCCAGTTAATATTGACACGCAGCCCTCTCTCCATCACTGTTTCAGCACACTGACCTCTGCTTGAATGGTTCACAGAAAATGCTCCACAGACCATACAGCCTGTGCTTGACATAAAACTGAAGGAACAAATCAAAATGATAAAAAGTTACTGATAATGCCATGAGCATTGCACCTGGTTTTGTGGTTATTTTTGTTCTGATTCCAGCTGTCCACTTCTCAGACAGTTGGTCTGTGAACAAATCCAATAATGTTTACTTTTCCATTCATAGGGTATTTCCATCTATCATTCAATATACAAACACTAACAGGAGCATCCCTACTATTAGACCAACATGGATAATATTTCTGTTTCCAGTCCTGAAATACTCTAGCAATAAAAATATTCAAGGTGTTGGTTGCAATGAAGCAACATACACAACTTTTATTTCCCTTCATTTTACGTGTGTTGACATAGTACATTGAAAGTCAGTTTCTGCTGTCAAAGAATTTGCTTTAAATTGCCTCTGCAGTTTTGATAAACCCTTAACAATTTATTAATATCTTGTCAGTCCAGGATCTGGGATGGATTCAGCTCTTCAGTGTCATGGAGCCCTGGTTGTAGTCATCAGCTTGAGCTGATGGTTCAGGGCTCAGGCTCTCACCCAGCCATGTGTATCTCTCAGTGAAGTCCTCTGGTGATAGAAACAAGACCTGCTGGGATTACTGACATCCAGGGATGCTTCTGCTGGAAGGAAGAGACCATGCTGAGGTTTGCAGGCTCTGCAGGCAGGTGGCTGAAGGAACAAAGGACAATGAGCCAGAAGAAGAGGTCCAAGGAAGTAAAGAAAAATGACAACAGCAGAAAAATGTTAAGATACAGAAGAGAGCATGCTGCGACCCTGCCAAAAACAACAGCAAGAAAAGGAACAGTCTCTATTTTAAGGTGTCATTTGTGATTAATATGGCTCTTTTTGGTTCCCACTTATTACTTTCTTCCCTAATGAATGAGGTGTTCCTGGGGTGTGACACCTCTAACCCTTTTTGGCTGACAAAAACGGCATCAATTACTCTTGTGATCCATTAATTTATGCTATAAAGTCTATGAACTAGTTTAAGGGGGAAAAAAACTACCCAAAAGGTATTTAATAATATTTCCTCCACATTCTTGCACTTTGGGAAGTTTTGGTGCTCTTGGAATAGGCTTTAAAGACTACACATCCTGAGGGCTTCCCCAGGTGTGACAACTACGGCTGTGCAATATTTGCTGCTGCTGCTTCTTTACTCATCAATCTTATGAGCAGCCAAATGCCACAAGAAGAAAACTGTGCTTTGGTAGCTCACGTTCAGGTTATTTGTTTCAGGAAAAATTTGACAGAGGTATGTAAAGGCATGTAAATGCATTTTTTAAAATCATGAGGAAAAAACCCTCTAAAAATACCAAATTCTAAGTCTGGAGGGGATTCACACATACTAAAATGAGATTTGAAATTGGGTATTTTTTACCAAGTATTTACTACAAGGCTTAAGAGAGGCACAATCACATAAAACTTGTTTTATGGAGATGATCCTGTAATCTATTCTGTGCCTCTAATGCTGTATACAGGCATCAAGGAGGAGCCAGAAACAAAAGACTGCACCATCACAGCCAGACTCAAAAGCAGCACACTGAAGGTGAAGCCCTCTCTCTTATATATGCACAGGTCCTTGGATTTTCTAACTGTTCAGCTGAATGGGAGCATTTTCTTCTGGAGGAAGGCATTTTTCAAAGCCTGTTGTTTTCCTACAAAATTTCTAGAAGTGCTGCTGCTCTCAGTCTAAAACGTGAAGATGTCTTTTGCTACTTACCGAGTCCTTTCTTCTGTCTGACATCCCACATTCCCAAAGCCAGCTGGTCTGAGTGTCCTCGAGCATCTGTCTGAGGAGCACACGAGCGTTTGTACTGCCCGGGAGAAGCGCACATCCCTGGTCCCAGCACCAGCACCTCTGGGGATCCTGGCGCTCTCTGGTGGAGAGAAAAGTACCGGATCCAGCAGTGAAAATAAAGGAGAAAAAAAAAAAGCAGCTTGGCGCGTTTTAGTTTCTAAAAACTCAGGGTATTTCACTGAAGTTTTGGTCAATATATTTTTGAAGAGTCGTCATCATAGAAAAAAATAATAGTCCCCAAAATAATTCTCCTTTTTCCATTGCAGTGGCCAGATGCATTCCAGGCAAAATGTCTGTTGTTAGCTTTTGACCCTTTTGCAAAATTATGAGCACTCAGGAATAGATTAATTACCAGATATGTAATCACAGAATGGTTTGGGTTGGAAGGGACATTAAAGCCCATCCAGTGCCGCCCCTGCCATGGGCAGGGACACCTTCCACTGTCCCAGGCTGCTCCAAGCCCCATCCAACCTGGCCTTGGGCACTGCCAGGGATCCAGGGGCAGCCACAGCTTCTCTGGGCACCCTGTGCCAGGGCCTCCCCACCCTCACAGGGAAGAATTTCTTCCTAAAATCTAATCTAGACCTGCTCCCTTTCAGTTTGAAGCCAGATTTGGAGAAAGGGAAAAGTGTGATCCTACAGGGAAAAGCATAATTGTTATAATATGACAAAACAATGACACAATTTATGACATTTGCAAAATTAGCGGGTGGAATACTGGTGGGCTGGGATTGATACAAACACCATGGTGCCATTATTTGTCTGTTTCCACACATTGTTCTTTTTCCTTATCTTCTGGTTTTGGGGTTAAACCATGACCCTGTGATAGGCTGCATTTTTGGTGCACAAAGGGCGTCAAAAGCGAGTACAAGTATCCAGGGTGAACCAACTTGGGTCAATTCCAATAGAATTGAAACGTGGCTCTGCAGCTTTATATCTAAATACATAATTCAAAACCATGATTGGACAAAATAAAACATTGTGACCCATTTGCTTTGAAACTTGGCCAAGTTGTCAACAATTATATTCATGGGGCACAGTTGTTTTTTCAAGACATTTTTAGGACCAGGCCTGTATTTTAATAACAAAGCTGATTTCTGATCTAATGAAACACTCAGCTCCTGGCAGGGTGACTTCTTAAGCAATTAAGAGATGTAGGCATTTGGGCGAAGAAGAACGAAATGACCTCAAATGAATTGCAGTTTTTCTACTATGAGGTCATGGTGGACACGTTACTTTTTCTTCTACAGAGATTGGTGTTTGGATAGATCAGATGTCTCCTGATTTTGCAAATGAACTGAAAATAAGAGCAGTTACTTGGAGGTCTAATGATGTCATCACCTCGGAGCTTTTTTTTTGCATGCAGCAAGGCTCCTTCATTAAGAAGAGGATGTTCTCTGGAAGACAGGAGTTGGGAGGGCTATTCCAGATGGAGAGCCAGACATGTGCCAGCCTCCTCGTTCCCACACCAGCTCCAGGTTGTGGGAGCTTGCTTGGTGGCACGTCCTTGGTGCCAGGCTGCTGACGCCCTTCCAAAGAGACTTCTCTGGGCATCCCACCTGGCCCTTGTGCCGTGTCTTTGCACACCTATCACCCTCCTGCTCAGACAGCTGTCACAAGTGTTGACTCAGGATGAGATGTGTCACACGTGCTGAGTCTCACCTAGAAAGGGGCTACAGAAAACAGATTGGACAGTGCACGTGAGGGCAGGACCAAATGGGGGATCCACGTTCTGGCTTTGGCTTTGTGCCTCTCCTGGTCCCACAGCTCCTGAGCAAACCTGCCACAGGCAGCAGGCAGAGGGACAGGGCTGTTCCCTGTCTCTGGGAGAAAGGCTGAAATGCTACATGTGAAAGGGGAAATTGTCTCCTCTTCCATGAGGAGTAACATGCTGAGGGATCACATTTCAGGAACGAAGATTACAGTGAGGAGTGAGCTGTGGTACCACCTCCAGCTGAGGCTATAAAATCTCGATAAAGACATGGTTATAGCCACCTTGCAGGTAAAGGTGGCATCACACAGAGTCCTGGGATGCTGCAAAAAGCTCTGCTGGCCAAAGTGTAGTTTTGACAAACTAAGCATATTTACACTGTTACACTCTTCTGACCAAGCACTTGTTTCAAACTTCATGTTACACTGCATGTATGGCCTCTTGTGAACCTTCTCTTCCTTTCATGTGTAGAAAATTGCTCTGGAGCTCAGAGGAAGAAAATTAATGGGAAAAGTTTGTATTGATTTTATCTCTTTGCAATGTATTTTGTTTTGTACTTGTTATTGTAATTGCAGTGACTGAATATTCTCCTTTTTTTTTTTTTTGTAAATTGTTGTGTTCACAGCTTTAAAAATGAAATTTATTAAATAACTATGATTAAATTAATTAAATAACTATAAATAACTATAAGCTATGATGCTTTTTTTTTGTAACATGGGACTCCGGGTAATCTCAGATCCAACACTTTCCAGATACTAAATCAGTGTCCCACCCTGTCATACACATTTATCTGTGTCAAGTCTAAGCCACCATTCCACCCACCCGCAAAAAATCTGAAATCTCAAACCCATAGTCAGGGTCCTAAAATTCTTCCCTGATTCCGTCTATGGGGTGAAAAAGAGCATCCAGAGCAGATGCAGAACCTGGCAGCACTAGGTGACAGGTGAGATGTTTCTTGCTTATGTGCCTTGGGTAGCTCTGCCAGCAAAACATTTTAGAACTGCTGTGACATCTCTCTAGGTCAGAGAAAGCTCCAGGTCTGCAGTTGTCTTCTTGCCTCTCCAACACGGAGTGAAACAGTGAACAAAACTCATACTTCAAAGAGCCAAAACCAGACATGTGAGGTAACCCCGATGAATGATGCATTTATATCACTCCCTTGTTCCACTACCATTGTAAAATCAGCTCTGTATCAATCTCGCTCACTTTACATTTTTAAAACTTGCTTTGCAGCCATCACTAACAGAGATAGATATATACTTGCAAGTTAAAAGGAAGCCTGGGATCTGGGAAATACAGAAGTTCCTTTATAAAAAACCAGCACATAGCAGAGACTAGAAGCAAGTCAGTCCCCATGCTCAAAGTACACAGAGATATGAAAAATTAATTGCTTTATTAATTGCATCCCCAGAGCAGTGCTTTCTGGGTAAGATCCTGAATGTTCACAGGGAGTACACAGGTGCACAAGAAAGGAAAATATTTGAGTGTTAAGAGTGTTGCTGGCAGGCTGAGGGAAGGAATCCTTGCCCTCTCCTCAGCAATGGTGAGGCCACAGCTGAAGTGCTGTGTCTCCACTGGAGAGGGGCCACTGAAAGGCCATGAAGATGATTCACAGGCTGGAGCATCTCTCAGAGGAAGAAAGGCTGAGGGAACTGGCGGGGAGAGGCTACAGAAGTCTCCGGGGGAATTTGATGAGGGTATAGAAATGCCTGAAGGAAGAGTGCCAAGAGGACAGAGCCAGACTCTTGGCACTGGTGCCCAAGAGACAGAACAGGACACAAAGGGCACAAACTGAAACACACAGGAGGCTCCCTCTGGACAGGAGGAAAAGCAGCTTTTCACTGAAGGGTGAGCAAGCACTGGAACAGGTTGCTCAGAGAGGTTGTAGAGCCCAAGGAGAAGCCATTCAAAAGCCCTGGGGCATCTCTCAGGAGGAAGCAGCTCTCAGGATCTCTCTGTGCTAGAGCACAACAGAGATGGAGGAGGACAAAGTGAACCCCAACTCCCAGCCACCCAGCCCCTTGCCCAGCTGGCCGGGAGACCAGGCCCTCAGCAGGCACTTGGTGGGGGCAGTGCCCGTCAGAGACTGAGGAGGAGGGGGCCTTTGTCAGCGTAGAGGAAGAGTGGGAATCAGATGGGGATCAGGAGCTTTCCCAGTGGGGAGATGTTAGGAGCTACCAAGAGGTCTCTGACTGGGAAGAATCTCTTGAGTGAGAGCGAGAGCTCTCCTAAGGAGATGTCAGTACTTCTGAAGAACTCTCCGACTGGGATAAGTGCTGCGAGCAGGAGCTGTCCCAGGGAGAAGCCCTTAGCTACCAAGAATTTTCCAGCTGGCAAGAATGCACAGAGCAAGGGCTGTCCCAGGGAGGAGTCCAGTGCTCCCCAGAACCGTCTGACTGGGAGGACTCCACTGGCCAAGAGCTTTCCAAAGAGGAAAAGGCAGTCCCAAGGCAGTGGTAGCAGATCCTCCGTGCAATCCAGTCGGGAAGGTGACAGCGACGAAGAGCTTGCACACAGCAGTTGGGAACACGTGAGCCCCCACAGCAATGGGGTCAAGCCCTGCTGCGGGAGGAGGACATGTGAGACAAACTGAGCTTCTTCGAGCTGACTGAAGAAGAAAATAGGGAGCAAAGACTGGGAGTTTTTGCAGAAGACGGGCTCCCAGTGCCTGTCCCTTGGGAGGCCTGGGTTGAGCGTGGGGCATTCTTGGCCTCGCCTCCCCACCTGGCAGCCCAAGGGCTCCTCAGAGGCCATGCGGCTTCTTCTGCCTTTGAGGAGCAGGTGCCAGAGGCAGGGACAGAGAGCCTGGTGCCTACCTCGCTGAGCTGCTTTCTGTGCTTATCCCAG
>VWZT01006867.1:0-23892 GCA_013397055.1 Pachycephala philippinensis
ATTTGCTGCAATTGCCTCAAATCAAAGCATGGAACGAAGGAAATCCAATGTCACACATACAGCCAAATAAATGAGAGTTGTTTAAAGCAGAAGTGATCACACAGAGCACCCAAACCCCCTCACTGCCATCCCCCAAGGTAGAGCACTGACACCGGCTCTGAAAGTGCTTCCATCTTTCTCCTGGGAGCTCCAGGGAAAGCTGACCACATCCCAAATCCCAAATCCCAAATCCCAAATCCACAGAAACATGAATCCTTCTGTTTCCTCCAGCAAGCAGCAGCCACTCAGATCTGCACCAGCTCAGTCCAGCAGCCCCGGATCGGAGCAGAGGAGCCCTGGTCCCACCAGACCATCCCCAGGAGCTCTGCAGCTGCTTTTGGTGCCAGCAGGACAAACTGCCACGGGAATGCTGTGACACAGCACGGGACAGGGGCTCTGGGGTCTGGCATCCCCTCGTTCCCCCATCAGGGGTGATCTCAGTGATGCCTAAAGAGGCCAACCTAGAAACAGAGACTGGACAGGAGGAAGGGAATAAAGGTGGATATTTATTTGAAAGGCCTTCAGAGGCACACCCTGGGCAGGCCAAAGGCTGCACCCAAGATGGACCCCGAGTCACGAGTTCTTCACACTTTTATAGCTTTGCTCCATTTGCATCTCAACCCAATTTCACCAATTAAACTTTAGCTAATGATGGAATTTCCCCTCAGCTTGCCCCCCTTCTCAAGATGCTGGGTTACACATTTTGGGCCTAGGCCGGGCTGGGTGTCCTTGGAGAGCAGCCTGGAGAGGCTTTGTTCTGTCTGTCTCAGCATGAGAGAGCAGCAGCTCCCAGGCTGCAGGACACTGCAGAGTTACACACTGGGAATGCAGAACTTGGAAAATATAAAAGCTAAAATGTAAGGCATCACCAGGGAAGCTGCTTTGAATCACAGGATTTAGGCTGGAAAAGACCTCCAAGACCATGGAGTCCAACCCATGACCGACCTTTGCACGTGACACACCAACTCCTACGGTTACAGCTGAACATCATCATGAAGGGCTGCAGGAGAGAGCAGCAGAAATATTTTTCCTATTGCTGAGGATGAAGGATTCACTCATCCAGAAAGGTGGAAGAGCAGCAAGCCTCTGCCTGGAGGTCTTCGCTTGGAGCCCAGCCAAACACCACAGCTTTGGGGATCCTGCCCTTATTCCAGCTTTTCTATCAGCTCAGACAGGGAAAAAAATGATTTGGCTTTGCTAAGACTGAGAAAACACCCTGAAGGTCAGGAAATACCCACAGAGAAAGTCTATCCAGGGCTCCTCATTCGAGGACGGACCACAGGGGATTTGCAGAAGCCAAAGTGCAACGGGACCAGCAAGGTCACAGCACTGGGTTAGGAACTGAATGGAGGTTCCTGATTGAACTCACTCAGAACCTCTTGGAAGCTGCAAAAACACAGATTCCTAAATGCTTGGGAGGATTTAGGAGAGGGAAGAGGGGAGAGGGGAAACACGACTCAGACAGGGGGATGGTGAGTGACAGCCAGCAGAGTCCGACTGAAACATTTTCCAGCACAGCCCAGACGGAGTTTTAGTGATGGCTTTGAAGGGGGTTCCAAACATTCAGGGAATGAGGAGGAACCAGAACAGGGGAGGTGAGGACTGGCTGAGGCTGAGGACCCTCAAGGATGGGAGCATGTCCAGGGCAGGGAACGGAGCTGGGAAGGGGCTGGAGCCCCAGGAGAGCTGAGGGAGCTGGGAAAGGGGCTCAGCCTGGAGAAAAGGAGGCTCAGGGGGGACCTTGTGGCTCTGCACAACTCCCTGACAGGAGGGGGCAGCCGGGGGGGTCGGGCTCTGCTCCCAGGGAACAGGGACAGGAGGAGAGGGAACGGCCTCAGNAGTGCTGGGGAGTGGCTGGACTCAATGATCTCAACTTTTCCAACCTTAATGATTCTGAGATTCTATTCCAATGCTCTGTGCTCCTTGTCTCTGGATGCTGCCCTCACTCCTTTCCCCCAGTTTGGCCCTTTTGGATCCTCAGCTCCCAGCAGCTCCTCAATCCCATTAAACCTCAAACCAACATCCCCCAGCTGGGCAGGGCCAAAGTGGATCGGGACCATGTCTGGGACCAGCAAAGAGCCTGGAAGGCCCTGCAGGAGCCAGGAAGGCCACCCTGCTCCTCCACGCAGGGAACATCCTCCAAGGACACAAAGAGTGCTTTAATCCATGGTTTCCAGCCCCCAGCACACCCTGTCCCTGCAGAGGGAAGGGCTCAGGCATGGATCCTCTCTTTCCATGCAGGACAACAGCAGTGATCCCACCCGAACCTCATCCCTCCTGGTGCTCCAGCTCTGCCATCTGCTCTCCACAGAATAAAGATTCTCCCTAAAGCAGCAAACGCTCAAGGGTGGCAGGGGGGCTCCAGTCCCATGCTGGGATGCAGGTGGCCCCGGATCCCCTCGGGAAGCAGCACATCCCTGGCTCAGGAGCTTCACCCCGGCTCACCCCGCTCCTGCTCGGCACAAGCCTGCTCGCAATGAAAGGCAGACATTCAGCAGGAATTCCTGTCGCTCTTCCCCAAGGAACAAAAGCTCCTCAAGAAAACAAACATGAAAGGCTGGCAGGAAAAATTTGACAACAAATTGCCAGGTTCCTCTGGCTCCTGTGCCATGGATGAAGCAGCCCAGCCTCCACAGCATCCTCCTAAGGATTCCTGCATTCCCAGGGCACTCTGGAGGTTTCCCTGTGCTCACCAGTGGCACAGAGGGACTACCCATGATTTGAATTAACCCCCTCTCCGCCCTGCAGCCAGGCTTTGCCCTGGCCTTGTGCTTGGTGCCAACATCCCCAGGACCGTGGGCCGGAGCGGTGGATTTGGGCTGAGCGAGACATGAGCGGCCATTGCCACCCAACTCCAAAGCCATCCCTCTTCCCCGTGCCACAACACAGGAGTGGCAGAGCAGGGCTGGCCCCAGGCACTGCAGTAACCCACATAACACCCTCCTTCTCCTCCTCCTCCTCCTTTTCCTCCTCCTTCCCCCCTCGCTCTGGGAAGGCTCCACAAATGCAGCTGCGGCTTCCCGCTCTCCTCACGATGCACTCGGGGAACATCTGCAAGCACGGGCTCAAATCCCACAGACACAAACCACAGCAGCTTCTCATAAATCCCCTCTCCAGGAACGCTCCAGGCTCACATTTTACACCTTCACCCCCAAGCCCAAGGGCTCCCCAGGCCGAGCCCCTCACGCTTTGTTTGGACTCGGGACCGGCGATCCGGGCTGGGTTTGGTTTGTAGGGCACGGGCACGCAGGGTTGCTATAGGAACAGGCAGCCTCACCGTAAGCTGGGGAGATTATTTTTGGAGCTGTGATGCAATTTAATCTATGGAAAATGGATCGGCAGCCATCGGCCATAAGCCTCATCGGGCTTGTTTCTCAGCCCCAGAGAACACAAACCTCAGTGCCTGGAGCAGCATCCTGCCGGAGCCACGAAGGCAGAGCTCCCTTTCCACCCCCTTTTTCCATCCTGAAATCTTCCCTCAGATAAACGTTTCCCATTGCCTGCAATTTCTCCGGAGCTGGTGGGAAAGCTGCTGCCTGGAGGCACGCCGGAGCGTCCTCGTGTTGGGGACACGCCGGGGCTCTGCACTGGGAAATGGGGATCTCAGGGACATAGATCCTATGGGAGGCACTGCCACACTGAGCTCCCACCCCAAAACCATCAGGGAGCAATCCCAGGGAGCTGCTGCTCATGGCTGGGCTGTTTCAGTGCTGCCCCTGGATGAGCAGAGCTGGGAAGAGCCTTTTCAGGGATAAACCAGGAGGAGGCAAAGGGATTGAAGGGTTCAGCATTAGAGACCTTTTATTCCAAAATTCCCAAACTGCATCCAGAGCCTCCAGCCCAAAGCTCCCCAGCCCCACACCATGGCTGGGGCAGGCAGTTCATCCCTACTTATCTTCCTCTCCAAGTCCAGCACAGCTTTCCTCATCCTCCATCCCTCACCTTCCTCCTCCTCCCTGTGAGTGGAAAACTTTCCCTTCCCAAGGATTTTCAGCAACAGTCCTCATCCTTCCTATATCACCTTGAATCTCTCCTCAACCCTCCTGCAAGCCTGAGCTGCTTTCCTACCACTCCATCGGAGCTTCTGGAGCCTCCCAAAGGCAGGGCAGGCCCTGTGCTGGAAATGAAACCCAGCCTTCTGCTGGAGGCAGCTGGAATGAGCTGATGGGGGGTTGGAATTGCAGGATCAATACTGCAGGAGTGAAGAGCAGAGCAGAGATCCCTGAGTGCTGCCCACAGGGAAAGCTCTGATGGGATAGAAGGAACGCTGATGACTTTAACTCAAACAGCATTCCTGGGTTCACCCGAAGCCACCAGAGACCACAGCAGCGACAATGGGGCACTCAGCAGCTGATTTCCCTGATGGTAGCAGCACCTGCACATCTGCCAGGGGGAGCTGAGCTTGGAAATGTCCAAGTCCTCACCCTGGGTGTTCCCAATCCCTGGAACAAGCTCCCTCAGGGTGCCCAGATGGGCCAAGCACAAGCACAGCACGGATCGTGCCTCCATTCCCACTTCCACCTCTTGTGCACTTCCTCCTGCCTTTTCCCACACTTGTCTGGGAGTTTTTGGATCTGAAAGTATGAAAAATATCCCACAGATTGGGGAAAAGCCTTTTTTCCTCCCACAGACAGAGTGGAGGATGTCCATGAGGCTCAGCCAGCAGCAAATCCTGCAGCCATCCCAGCCGGAACTCCGAGCTCTTTCTCCTCACAGTAAATCCACAGAAATCGATCCCACCTCCTTTCCACATTCCCTGTTTATCCCAGCACCAAGCAAGGGTATGATTCAGAACCACCAGCCCTTCCTGCGTGGAATTATCCGGCTCTCTGGGATACGCTGCTCACCCGTCATTCCTGAAGCAGAGCAATTTCCACCCTGGCTCTGGCAGACACAGCTGCTTTCATCACTTTTAATCGCTATGAATATTAAATGGAGCAGGGATCTATATTTAATAGCCTGGCCCTGCTGTCAGGGAGATGGATGAGGTTTATAGCAGCTGCAGATGCAGGAACAGGCGGAATTTTGGTGGTTAGAAAGAATTACGCTGAGAATTAATCATCAAAATAGTAGGGAAAATAATCATTCATAAATCATTCCAAATCCGGGTGATCGCTCAGCAATTACCACCGACCTGGCAGGGCTGTTGCCTCTCCCTGCTAATGCAAAGGGAAAGCTGCTCAGGCAAATGGAAGCCTAAAAATAGGGAAAATTGGCTGCTCGTGACAAGCTGGGACATTTCCTGAAGTCACATTCAGTGGGAGCAGGTGGGGGGGGCACCTGGTGATGGGGCTTCACAGAGCAAACCCAGAGCTCAAGGCCACTGCTCCTAGGGGTGCTCACCTGGAGAGGAGAAGGCTCCAGGGAGACCTCAGAGCCCCTTCCAGGGCCTAAAGGGGCTCCAGGAGAGCTGGAGAGGGACTGGGGACAAGGGATGGAGGGACAGGACACAGGGAATGGCTTCCCACTGCCAGAGGGCAGGGATGGATGGGATATTGGGAAGGAATTGTTCCCTGGGAGGGTGGGGAGGCCCTGGCACAGGGTGCCCAGAGAAGCTGTGGCTGCCCCTGGATCCCTGGCAGTGCCCAAGGCCAGGCTGGACGGGGCTTGGAGCAGCCTGGGACAGTGGGAGGTGTCCCTGCCCATGGCAGGGGTGGTACTGGATGGGCTTTAAGGTCCCTTCCCAACCCAAACCATTCCATGATTCTGTGAAAATAAGCAGGATACAAAAGTGGGCAGTGGGAAAGCACAAAGCATCTCCATTCCCATCACTGCAGCATTCCCAGCCTGGCTATTGAACGTTTTATTGCTGCAATTACAGAATGATGATGTTCCTGGTCAATAATCCTGAGCAGCAAAGGCTGCACTCTCTCTGGACTGCAGTCATGCACTTCCCAGCACAAACGGGATGTTCCCAACACCCAAACACCTGAACAACCCCCATAAGTTGAAATTCAGGCTACAGAGTCACAGACTGAGTTTAAAACACACCAAAAGGCAGGGTTTAAACTCCAAATAGGATGGACATACTGGAGAAATGAAGATGAAATGCAGGATGTGCTCAATCCAAGATTCCACATGGCATCAGTGGAGAGACCCAACCCAACAGGCAGCCCTGGGAGCCACTGGTCATGGCTACTTCTAAATCCATACAAATTCCAATGGAACTTTTAAAAGTGAGCTAAAAGAGCAGATGAATTCAAGGTTATTGGAATAGAGAAGGCAAATTTGAGACATGAGGTAACTTCCAGTAAGTCCCTGCCAGCCCACGGCCGGTTTGGAATCCTGCACTCCCAGGGTGTGCACCAGGAAAGGGCACCCCCGATGCTTCTGGGGCTGGGAAACACATCCCAAAGGGTGATGAAGGATGGGGTTGGGCAGAGGTGGGAGAAGTCAGCTGGAGACATGCTGACAGTCCACAAGGAACAGCTCGAGATACTCGGGAAGCAAAGCTGGAAAACAGAGCAGCTACGGAGAGGCAGCTGTGACACACGGAGCCCTGAGGGGTGGCAGCAGTGTCCCTGTGTCCCTCAGTGCAGGACACACCTGGAGCGTGTCCAGGGAAGGGAACGGAGCTGGGAAGGGGCTGGAGCCCCAGGAGAGCTGAGGGAGCTGGGAAAGGGGCTCAGCCTGGAGCAAAGGAGGCTCAGGGGGGACCCTGTGGCTCTGCACAACTCCCTGACAGGAGGGGGCAGCCGGGGGGGTCGGGCTCTGCTCCCAGGGAACAGGGACAGGAGGAGAGGGAACGGCCTCAGGCTGGGCCAGGGGAGAGGCAGGGTGGATATTGGGAACATTTCTGCATGGAAAGGACTTTCCAGGCCTGGCACAGCTGCCCAGGGCAGTGCTGGATCCCCATCCCTGGAGGGGTTTAACAGCCCTGTGGATGTCGCACTGGGGACAGCGGTCAGTGGTGGCCCTGGCAGTGCTGGGGGAATGGTTGGACTTGATACTCTCAGGGGGCTTTTCCAACCTAAAAACCATTCTGTGATTCTATAAATACCTGTATATATACACATGTGTGTGTGTGTGTGTGTGGGCTGAAACACAGGCAGGCATCAGTGCTGCTTCCACAAGTCTTTCCGGTGGATTTCTTCACAATCTTCCCAAAACTCTTCCCAGGAGGAGCCAAGAGAGCTTTGCAAGATGCCACTTTGCTGGCTGTGGAGGAGGTGGAGGGTTGATGGCTGTTTTCTTGCTCTGCCTTTTGCCTACAATACTCTGATCCCTATTCCCAACAGGATAAGAAGTTGGATGGAAAAGCATGGATCCAGCCCTGAAACCTCCTGAATCTCGGAGACTGAGGGGCAGAGCTGGCAGGGAGCACAAGAGGAGATGAAATGAACCCAGCTGATGCTTTTGTGGGAGCTCTGGAGAGTCACACTGAGTCCTGCTGGACACAGCCAAATGTCCCTCCTGTCCCCTGCGGCCACTTGTGAATAGCACTGAGCAAAAACATGGAGGGGAAGGTGTGATTACAGGGAAATAATGGCTCATTAGCAGATAATTGGGGGCTCAGCAGCACAGCTCATTGCCAGGGAAGAAAATTTAAAAAAAATTAAAATAATGGCTTGATAAAAATAGAAACTTTTTCATTCTCCAGCTCGGAACACCAGCGACACACGAAGTGCTGAACTCCAGGAGCAGCTCGGGTGCAGAGCTGGGGCCAGGGACAGTCACTGCCTCTTGTCACACCTGGAAAATGCTTCCCTGCCAGGAATCCCTGTGGGAAAAGCCAGGCCTGGCCCCACTGGCAGGAGGCAAGCACACCGCCTCAGTGCCTGCAGCATCACCTTCAGCTCCTTGTGTCCTCTGCCAGCCCAGGAAGTGTCCAGGGATCCCAGCGGCTCCTGCCAGGGCCTAAAGGGGCTCCAGGAGAGCTGGAGAGGGACTGGGGACAAGGGATGGAGGGACAGGACACAGGGAATGGCTTCCCACTGCCAGAGGGCAGGGATGGATGGAATATTGGGAAGGAATTGTTCCCTGGGAAGGTGGGGAGGCCCTGGCACAGGGTGCCCAGAGAAGCTGTGGCTGCCCCTGGATCCCTGGCAGTGTCCAAGGCCAGGTTGGACAGGGCTTGGAGCAGCCTGGGACAGTGGAAGGTGTCCCCTTAAATCCCACGTCCCAGGATGGGATTTAAGGTCCCTTCCCACCCAACCCATTCCATGACTCTGGGAGCTCTGGTGACCTTGCAGAAGGCCCCATCACTCCGAAATCCTGCCCAGTCAGCCTGGATATCCAGTTACCCTCTCCAGCAGCCCCTCCCAAAGCTGCCTGTGAAAGCATTTCTCATCCCTGGATAGATCCGTATCAGCAGGACAGAGGCACAGACCTCCTGTCCGTTTCTGAGCCTCTGAAAGATCCACATCCAGCTGAACACCTCCCGTTTGCCCTTGACCAAACCACTCCTGCTGTTACTTCTCTGTACCCCCCGAATTCACAGCCCACACCTGATCCAACACATCCCAGCAGGGAGGCCTTGCCCCACCCGCAGCTCCAGGACCATCTCCAAGTGAATATTTAGACACAAGTGGCATCATAAATAATTCAGTCACTTGCTCTTGTGCAAAGCACATGAGGAAACGTACAGAATTTGTTAATTCATTGTTTCTGTTGGTTTAGTCACTGAATCCTTCAGTATCCAGCAATTCATACGGCTTTGCATCACTCCCCCACGCTGAAATGGAGCAGCTGCCACAGCCTGGTGGCACCACGAGCTTGGGGACAAGAAGTCCCCGTGTCCCTGAAGGGGTGACAGGCAGGAGCAGGACACCGGGCTGGGCACAAGCAGCTTCCTTAGCCAGGAACAATCCCAGAAAAAGGGCAGAAATAACAAAAATTCAAATATTTTGGAGGAAATGAGTTTTTTTCAGAGCAGAAAGTCACGGAAGTGAGCACTGTCACAGATGGGGGGTGACACCCTGTTCTTCCACAGACAACAGCAAACCCTGGCACGCTGCTACCGAAACCATCGCAGGTCTTGGATGTCTGCTCCTGCATCACTGAACATCCATTTTTTATGATGCTTAAACATTTTCCAGCCCCGGGTCCGTCTCCGATGTCAGCAGGGCGAGGAGGGGAGCTCACAGATGGGCTGGCTCCTCCTGACATCCATCAGGGAAGGAGACTCGGGAAGCCTTGGGGAGCTCCCAGGAGCTCCCATCCCTGAGGATAACGTCATCCTTGGTGTATCCAGGACCACTCCCAGGGGTTCACCACACTGAATCCGGCCCAGGATTTTTTTATTTGATGTTTTTTACCAAGAGCTCCTTTTTTTTCTGGAAGTCTCCCAACAGCAGGCAACACACATCGTGCCCCAGGCCTCCTCAGGCTCAGGGAAAGCAGTGGGAGATGTGCAAAGGACATTCCTGCACTGCTGTCAGCTCTCCCTGCTCGCTAACCCTGCTAACAAGAAGGAGATGACAAGGGTCCTCGTTCCAGGGAGGGAGGCAGGGGAGGGACAGGGCTGTGATGGCCCCGTCCCTGTCACACCCACGGCTCTGCAGGATGATACAAGAGCAGCAAAACCCAGCAATACCAGGACAAGTGCTGTGCTGGTGTGCTGGGACATGGCCAGCCCATCCCAAACTGCTGCTGTGCCACCCAGAGCAGCTCAGAGAGGGCACCTGAGCCTCCCTTCACCCAAATCCAGCAGCTAACATGTCCCTTGCCTCGGGATCGGGGCTCAGCACGTCCCTGCAGGCCCCAAGCTCAGCTCATCCCAGGCTTTGCAGAAGCATCCAGGCTGAGCTGCAGTGCGGACACGGAGATGGAGACACATCCTGATGGGCACTGAAACCCTCCCGAGCTGCCAGGGCTCAGCTTACCCGGGGTAAGAGGATCCGGGGTGTCAGTTATCCACCCTGCTCCGATTCCCCAAGGTCAGGACGTGCCAAAGGCACAGGAGAGACAAGCAGGAGCTGGGAGTCTCCCAGTCCCCAGGCTCAGGGAGGATGGCAGCGGGGCAGCAGCAGCCCCAAAAAGGCATCATCCAGCTTACACCTGCTTTCCCTCTGGATTTCAATCCTGCTCCCTCGGTACCCACAGGCAGCAAAAGCCTCCAAACCCAGCAAGTCCAATCAGTGCCTGATCCCCACCTTGTCCCCAGCCCAGAGCACTGAGTGCCATTTCCTGTCATTCCTGGGATGTGGCTCCAGCACTGCCCTGGGCAGCCCCTTCCAAGGCCTGACCACCCTTTCCATGAAGAAATTTTCCCAATATCCAACCTGCCCCTCCCCTGGCCCAGCCTGAGGCCGTTCCCTCTCCTCCTGTCCCTGTTCCCTGGGAGCAGAGCCCGACCCCCCCGGCTGCCCCCTCCTGTCAGGGAGTTGTGCAGAGCCACAAGGTCCCCCCTGAGCCTCCTTTGCTCCAGGCTGAGCCCCTTTCCCAGCTCCCTCAGCTCTCCTGGGGCTCCAGCCCCTTCCCAGCTCCGTTCCCTGCCCTGGACACGCTCCAGCCCCTCCAGGTCTCTCTTGTCAGGAGGGTCCCAGAGCTGCCCCAGCACTGGAGGTGCCCCAGCAGTGCCAGCACAGGGGACGGGCACTGCCCTGCTCCTGCTGCCACCCCAGCGCTGGCACAGCCCAGCTGCCCTTGGCCTCTTGCCCACCTGGGCACCCCTGGGCTCTGTCCAGCCCTGTCACCAGCACCCCCAGGGCTTTTCCCACCAGCAGCTTTGCAGCCCCTCTGCCCCCAGGTCACCTCCCCTGCAAGGACAGGTGATTTCCTGGGTGCCACTCGGTGACAGGCCTGTCCCCACGGCCAGGGCACTGTCACATGCCCCAAGTCGGAGCATGGAGTCACTGTTCCCCTGCCTGTGGCAAGCCATGGGCCCTCCCCCATGAGCCCCCTGCCTGGCACCACCTCCTTTACAGCCAGGTCAGCCCCAGGTTCCCTCCTGGAGCCAGCTCAGCTCCTGCTGTGGGAGCACACGTAAATGCAGGTTTGATCCCTGCAGGAAGCAGCAGCACAGCAGCACTGGCTGCAGGGACAGCTGCTCCAGCAGCAGGACACAGAGCAGGAAGGGCTGAGGCAGGGCCACGCTCTGCTCCCTGCACAGCAGGGGTCACCAGTGATTTACTGCCAAAAGCTCCTCGGAACAACCAATCCATCCCTGGAATCTCTCAGCAGCTCGGCACAGAGAGAGAGAAGGGCACTCCGTGCTGCACAGTCTCCCCAGGAAGTGCTGTGCTGGCTGTCAGTGCAGCCAGGTCAGGAAAAAAAGGGAAAAGAAATAAAGGAATCCACTCCTGCTGCACCCAGGGGCTCTATCTGCAGAGGCATTTGATGGAGCTGGGAGTTCATCTCCCTTCCAATTCTGTAAGAGCATTCCTGGTCTCTAATTACACCACCAGGCTGTCAAGACGGCCACTTCCTCCCTAATTACTGCGCTTTGTAATTAAGATACAGCTAATAAACTCCTGTTATTAGTGATTGCTGCTGATCAGCTCCAAGATGCAGAGCAGCTCCCGCCTTCTGCCTGCACCAGGAGCTCCCAGGCAGTGCATCCATGTCATGGAATTCCAGGATCATTTGGGTTGGAAAAGCCCTTTAAGGTCACTGAGTCCAACCATTAGGCTCCAACACAGCCAGGCCCAACCCTAAACTGTATCCCTGAGCCATGGCCGTGGCACCTGCACATCCTTGGGATGCATCCTTGGGATGCATCCTCTCCCAGCCGAGCCACATGTGCATGTGGGCAGGAATCCACCTTCACAATTGCTAAAAATGAAAGGGAACAGGGCAGGGAGGGCATCATTTGGCAAGAAAATGAACTTTTCCTGCCCTCAGCACATGATCTGCTGCTTTGCTGAGCGTTAAGGGCTCCCTGCTGCGAGGGATGGGCTTGGCCAGCTCCGGGCACTGCAACATTCCCTGAGGGCAGAGGGGCCCCATCGGACACTCGCTGCCCCCCTGATGCCTTAGGTTTTAGATTCCATATTTTTCCAATCCTGCATTCCCAGTGTGTAACTGTGCAGTGTCCTGCAGCCTGGGAGCTGCTGCTCTCTCATGCTGAGACAGACAGAACAAAGCCTCTCCAGGCTGCTCTCCAAGGACACCCAGCCCGGCCTAGGCCCAAAATGTGTAACCCAGCATCTTGAGAAGGGGGGCAAGCTGAGGGGAAATTCCATCATTAGCTAAAGTTGAATTGGTGAAATTGGGTTGAGATGCAAATGGAGCAAAGCTATAAAAGTGTGAAGAACTCGTGACTCGGGGTCCATCTTGGGTGCAGCCTTTGGCCTGCCCAGGGTGTACCTCTGAAGGCCTTTCTAATAAATATCCACCTTTATTCCCTTCCTCCTGTCCAGTCTCTGTTTCTAGGTGGCCTCTCGAGGCATCACTACGAGCTCATCCCAGCGAGAATCATGGAATAGAATCATGGANATCCCTGGCAGCGCTGTCCAAACGCTCCTGGAGCTCTGGCAGCCTCGGGGCCGTGCCCATTCCCTGGGGAGCCTGGGCAGTGCCCAGCACCCTCTGGGGGAAGAACCTTTCCCTGATCTCCAGCCTGAATCCCCCCTGGCACAGCCCAGCGCTCACAGACACCTCCACATCCACGTCCACCAGCCCTGGGGTGGACAAGGGCAGCTGCGGGGGGAGGGTTTCCTTCCACTTCTGCCCTGGACGTCCCAGCTCCCAGTGAGCTCCCACTGGTTAAAATGCTAGGATTCCACAGCATGAAACATCTCCAAACATCTCCATGGACATTCCTACATCGCTGTTTCACCTGGAAAAGCCATCCACAGCAAAGGAAACCAGGCAGGGCCCCATGTCAATGCACCCTGTGTGACCCGTGACTCAGGCGTGGGGCATCCAGTCTTTATTTCCAAAAAGGTGAATCCAACAGCCCCGATCAGAGATTTTGAGTGCTTTTCACAAATAAATCAGCAGCCACAAATGCCAAAGCTACAACAAAACACCTCGAGCTCCCCAGCAGCTCCAGCCAGGCACAGCCCCAGCCCAAATTCCAGACCCTTAACCCAGGAGCAGAACAATCAGGATGGAGCCGATGGATTCAGAACCTCCTTCTGTCAAAACTCTCAGGAAAGAGCTCCCCACCTCAAGAAATTTCTAAATAAATCTGGAAAAAGGCTGAACCAACACTTCTGCTTTGGGAGCAGCTCCAGCCTGTCCATCATCAATGCTCCAGCAGCCACATGTGCCTGGATCTCCCGGAAATTTAATCCAGCTCATTCCTGAGCAGACTTTAAACACTCATTCAGATGGTTCCTGGCTGGGCCATGAAATAAATACACTCTGCACGTCTGTAGGGAGAGAAATGCATTTTTCCATCTATTTTATGGTCCCCTCTGTGTGCTGAAGCTGTGGGTCAGGTGCAGCCCAGGATCTGACATTCCTTTGAGGATAATCATCCACGCCACCACCAAATATTAATGACAGATTGCATCTGGGCATGGTAAGAAACCCAGGCCCAGCACCAAACACACAACATGGAGCTGGAGAGGGAAATTCCTGATGGAAATGCCCTCTGAAAGCAGGAACAGCGCTGCTTCGACTGGGAAGAGCTTTGAGATCCTCAAAATTAACTAATGATAAGCTAATTATCTTTATCTGTTAGCTACCCACGGACCTTTCTGTGCACAGCAAGTGAGGTGTCTGCATTTCTCTGCCTCTAAAGACTTCAGCACCTCCGTCCCTCCTCCTCAATTTGCCTGATGTCCACGAGCCCAAAACCCAAGATCCCACTGGCTCTAAATGAACTGGATCAGTCCCTTAACACACAGCCACAGAACAAAACATCTCCTTCAATCCAGCTTCACCTTTCTTGGTCACTGCCTAATCAAAAGGCACTGGCACAAGTTGTGCCATCCCTATCCCTGGCAGTGTTCCAGGCCAGGTTGGATGGGGCTTGGAGCAGCCTGGGACAGTGGAAGGTGTCCCTGCCATGGCAGGGGTGGGATGGATGGGCTTTAAGGTCCCTTCCAACCCAATCATTCAGGAATATTGAATCATCCAACCCAATGATTAAATAATTGGTTTTATCTTACAAGCACAAAAGGAACTCCTAAAGCCACCCAAAGCCTCCAGGCTGAGCTCTTCTGTTCCCAAGGAATCTCCTGCTGAGCAGAGCCAGGCCCAGCTTTTCCTTGGGCTGCTCATTAAAACTCATCAGCATTTTAAACATACCTCAGACAGCCCCTTTTGGAGGAGATAAGTGGATTTAAGGACAAAATTTTGGTAGGAAAAAAAACCCACAGCATGAGGATTTCCAAATGAAAAGCAAAGCCTCCTTGGGACACATTTTCCCATCCAAAATATTACATTTCCAATGGGGAATGTGCTTACCAGAGGGACACACTTCGCACATCACAGTTTTTACAGTAAATTGGTTTTAAAAGCCAACGTTTTCCCAGCTTTGGCGTTCAGTTTGCTGTTAAAACATGAAAAATATTTGTCTGTCATGTCCCAGGGCCAAACCCTCTGGGTTTGTCAAATTTGTTCCACATGTGTGAAATGGATGTTCCCCCACCAGACAGGGAAAATTTTCCATGTCACTGCAAAGCTTTCCCAAAATACCAACATAAAATGGGGGAAAGATGCTTTTGGGGCAGAAAAAGACCAGCCCAGCCATGGAAATAGCCCAATCTCACCCTAGACACCCTTAGAAACATCTCCCCAGGTTCTTCCCTGCAGTTCCCAAGCCCACTCCCCACTTCTCCAGTGCTCACCACTCACCTTCCCCCGAATTTTCACACAAGGCTGGTTTCAGCTTTTGATGAGAATAATTCTGGTTTGGGGCATTTTATTCTCCACTGAAGCCTCGTTATGTAAAGCTCTGTGCACAACTCCTGGAACACGCATGTCCTTACGTCACCCAGCTGGAAAAACAGCTCGAGAAGGAAACCAAAGGGAAGGGGACAATCTGGATTCGATAACAAAGATTTTTTTTTTTTTGGTCATCTGAAGCCAGCTGTAAATCCTCAAATTGCTTGAGTTTTGATTTGACCTATTTGCATTCCTCCTTTCCTCGCCCTTTTCTGGGGGAAGGAAATTGCATTTAGATAAAATAATTTATTGTAAAGTGATGCTTGAGAGCAGGGCTGGACCACAGGAGGGAGCAGAATGACACGGGACTATGGGATCATGGAATGGTTTGGGTTGGAAGGTCCCTTAAAGCTCATCCCATTCCCACCCCTGCCATGGGCAGGGACACCTTCCACTGTCCCAGGCTGCTCCAAGCCCCCTCCAGCCTGGCCTTGGGCACTGCCAGGGATCCAGGGGCAGCCACAGCTTCTCTGGGCACCCTGTGCCAGGGCCTCCCCACCCTCCCAGGGAACAATTCCTTCCCAATATCCCATCCATCCCTGCCCTCTGGCACTGGGAAGCCATTCCCTGTGTCCTGCCATTAACCCAAACTACATCAAAGGAGCAACATTTGGATTTGACCATCCCAAGGCCCAGGTGTGAATCCCCGGTGTTCCCAGCTCCCTGCAGGCATCACCCTTGGAGCAGGGATAGAAATAAAACCCGGGATGTGATGAGCTGCCAGTGCTCAGGATCAGGGGAGCTGTCTCTGGTCTGGAAGGAAAGCAAAGAACATCCAGCAAATCCTCATTTCTCACCACCAGCCTTCACTGTGAGACACTGCATTTTGCTCTGCCCCTCCACTGATGAATCACGGAATGGGTTGGGTTGGGAATGACCTTAAAGCCCATCCCATTCCACTCCCTGCCATGGCAGGGACACCTTCCACTATCCCAGGCTGCTCCAAGCCCTGTCCAACCTGGCCTGGAACACTTCCATGAATTGTTGTGCTGCCACGAAGCAACACAAAAGTTGAACTGAAAGGCAGGACCCACCCCCAGCCCATCCTGCTTCATCCCACTCAGGAAGAAACTCCAAAACAGGGATTTCTGCCCCAAAGCAGTGCAGATTTGGGTAGAGCATCCCTTGCCCCATAAAGCACAGCGCTCCTGCACACCCAGCACTGCGCTCTACTGGGAAACACCTGGAATAACGCAGGGAGCAGGAACGGATGGGACGTTTTAGTGCACACCTCAGATCACAGCTCAGTGTTCCTGGAGAACATCTCTGCCTCTGACACGGCGTGGGCAGGGAGCAGCACGGGACCGACACAGCACCGCTCTCATTCCATCCCAATTCCAAAGGAATTTGGCTTAGAACTAAAAAAATACATCCCGACACCAGCACAGGGACTGATTTACCCACGACAAACAGACCAATACCCTGTGAAACTAAAGGTGCCTGAAAAGAACAAATTACCAGCAAATTTAACTTTTTTTGGTATTAAAACTGAGTAAATCTGAGTCAATCTGGAATTTTTAAACACCTGATAAAGCAGGAGGAGCCCCACACTCTGTCCATCTCCAACCAAACCCAGCAGGGCTGTAGCACGTGATGCCTGCAGGGCAGATTCCACACGTGCATTCCTAATATTCTTTGGTGTGGGGTCAAACACCCCCTCCCCACCCCGGGCAGACACCCCACTAGAGCAGCCCCTCCATCGCTCCCCAGCACATCAGGGAAGCCCCAGGGATCTATCCAGAACGCCGGGAAGGCCACTAACCCTTGTGGAATTTATTCAGGCAGCCGGCGTTGCAGAAGGAGCGGAGGGATCCTGGCTCCCAGCAGCCCCTACCCTTCATCCCCACCGCGGGATCGCTCTCGCCGAGGCTGCCTCCTACATGGCTGGGAGCTTTAGGATGGAGGAAAACCCACAGGAATGAAGAGAGAACGGCACAGGGCAATGTCCTTATTCCAGTGCCACGTTTCCCATCATCCATCCCCGGCACATGCTGCTAGCGGGGCACTACGGCTCCATCATCAAACCAGCCTCGTACCAGCATGCACCTCGGAGCGGCCCTTAACTCCATCCCTGCCGGAAAACCGCCTCATCCTGCCAAAAAAAACGGGATAGAGAACGCCCCCAGCAGCCCCGTCCCGGGGAGGTTCGGATGGGGCCGGCTCCGGAGCAGTGCTGTTGGATTTCCACCCCCAAACCCAAAGGGATGCTGGTTTTTGGGGAGGGAGAGGGAGATTCGGAAGCTTGTCCCTTTAAATGCTGCTGGAGGTTATTTTTAGGACATTGGCTTAAAATAAAGATCAGAATTCCTTCTTTTTTTTATCAGAAAGTCCATTATCCATTTTACTCACTCGGCCACATTTCACATCCCAACAGCTCCGTAACAAACCCCCGGAGGCTCCTCCAGCCCCGGCCCTCCTGAGATCCATTTTCTCGCCCCTCCATTCCGAACCCATTGGATTTTCCCAGCCTTTCCTAATTTTTCCAGTCTCGAGGGTATGAGTAATTCCAGAGGAAAAATGCGGCATAAATCCCAACTCAGAGCCCAGCAGCTGCAGGCAGGAGCTGCTGCGTGTGTGCAGCGGGACCCAGAGCACGGAGCGGGAATTGGGAATCTCCGGGACCCACATGGATTCACAGTTTGCATTTGATCATTTCTTCCCACTCCAGCTGGATTACAAGGATTTTACAGCAAGAAGGAAAGGTTTATGTTCCAGCTTTTAAGTTGGAACCACTCTCTGTGGATATATTTAAATACAGAGGCAGGGACTGTGCAAGAATTCCGGGTGGGAAAAGGAGAAATTCGGGAAAATCACATTGTCACTGCACTGTGCATTCAAGGCAGGGAAACTAATGCTGGCAGTGCACATACACACACAGATTTTATTGAATTATTTGCATATTTATTGATGATTTGGGTAAGAACCAGCAGTTTTTAAGGTGAAAACGACCACCACAAGAAATGGGATTTTTAATTGGAGAGGAGGGGGAGGTCTTGATGGGATTTAGCTCCAAGCAAGCATTTCCAGCTCTGATATCAGACCCAAGGAGCTGCTGGAGGCAGGATCTGGGTTTGGACACTGAGACCAGAGCCAGTATCTATACAGGGCTATACACACACACATTTATATTCCCTATCATATCCTCATCCCCAGCCCCCGTGGGTGCCTGTGATCAGCAGGGATGGAGGAGCACAACTCAGCTCCACTCCTGCTGCAGGAACTCAAGGCAGGATCATGGAAAACAGAACTGAGATCCTCTCCCATCAGGGTAACATTCCCAAACTGCCACAGCTCTGCATCTTTTCTGCCAGCTTCCCCCAACCTCCTCCTGCCAATATTTAAGTCACAGCCCCAGCCACTCATCTGAACATTTGGAAATCAGTCCTGAAGTTCCCCGTTTACCAACAAATTGCAGGTTTATCCCTGGATTTAGCTTGTTCTTCTCCAAACCAAGAGTCACCTGGGTCCCAGGAACAGCAGAAGGTGCCTGGGAAAGGCTCCCTGCCCTGCTGCTCTGTGTCAGGATGAGCTTTCTCCCTTCTTTCCATGGGAAATGCTGGAACCGTGATGTTATTTCTTGCTGAGCAACTGAAACTCAGGAGGTGACTCAGGTGGGAACAGGAATGAGGGTATGGAACAGCCAGGGCTGGATGAGGGGCCTGGCAAAGGCTGGGATAAGCACAATGAATGAGGGGAAGCAGGAGGAGGCCATCCCTCTCCCCACGGCACACACAGCATCCCACAGCCACACTCCCAGACCACGGATCTCCCAGCAATACCAGACCATTCACCCTTCAGAAACTGCACTAAATTTAAAAAAAAACACTTAAAAACACAACTTCTACCTGCCAAGAACTTCTTCCTTGCCTGGAACAAAACAAGGCGGGTAGGTCAGAGGATGGCTGCAGTTTGGGTTTAGTCTGACTTCTTTTCCAAGTTTGATGAAATTCCAAAACAAACTGGAGGACTTCAAGAATTCTGTTTTCCCATTCCCAAGCGTTCCCAACGACACTCCCAGCTCCAGCTGCTGCACTCTCCAGCCTGACATCTCCTTTATCATTATCCAGTTAATCTTGAAAGCATCCATAATCCCTAATTTTCTAGCATCTTTACAGCTCTGCCACATCCACCTCCCAAACCAACTGATAAAAACATCAGGTGATTGTTACAAAGCCCTGCCAGGATTAAGTGGGGCCAAACCACCTCAAATTCCAGCTCATCCATTAAAATCGATTGGAAACGCTTTATCTGGAGCAGTTACAGTAACTTCTCCCTGGTTCAGAGGTTCTGTGCACCGGTAGAATCGTGGAATGGGTTGGGTGGGAAGGGACCTTAAATCCCATCTCGTTCCAGCCCCATGGGGTTGCTCCAAGCCCCATCCAGCCTGAGCACGGGGCAGGGTGGGAGGAAGGGCTGCCCCACACCGGGACCCTCTGGAGACCCCTCACGTATGGGAACACCCATCATTTATCCATTTATATCAATTCAAGTGCCTGACCAACTCCAGGGGCTCTCCCAAACACTTCCAAACCCCCTGCACACCCCAAGGAGCCCAGCCCCACACGGTGCACCCAGAAAGCTCAGCCCCCCTGCCTCCCCAGGCTGGATTTAGGGGATTACATACTGCGTTTCCCACAGCACCTCTTCCTCATCCAGCGCTCCGGAGGGGAAGCAGGGACGGGGGCTGTGGGATCAGCTCCGGACGGCCCCGAGCCCAGGGCAGCCTTCCCTCGGGACGCTCTCCGCAGGCTCCATATCCTCATTTCTTCCCTTCCCTTCTCCTCTCCGCAGCTCTCACTCCCCGTGCTCCGGGCTCGGAGTGCCTCCTCCTCCTTCTCTTCCTCCTCCTCCTCCTCCCTCTCCCGCACCTCACTCACAGCAGCTGCGTTGCCCCAGCACGTGGAAAACGGGCTCAGAAAAACCAGAAACTTGGGAAATTTCACCTTTTACAAGTTTCCAATGGAAAAGCCCCAAAGCAGCCCCTTTTTGGGGTCTCTTCTGGAGCACATCAGGGCAGAGCTGCACGTCAGGGGTGGCACACAGACATTCCCTGCATGTCAAGGGTGACACACAGACATTCCTTGCCCAATTTCAAGTCCTTGCTTCAAATCTTATGATGATAAAACCACCTAAAAATAATTCTGGGGACTTGTGCCTGCACTGAAATACTTTATGATATACTAAATATAAGATATTAAATATAGTAATTTACTGTATATAATCTAGTACTGCCTTGAAATACTCTTTCCAGAAATGCCCAAATATTCCAAAATAGAACAGCTGCGCTGATTCCAGGTGATCCTGCTTTGGGATTCGTGTGTTTTGTAGGCAGGGAGTTATTCCCAACTCCGAAATAATCTCCCTGCTCCACCTGCAGGGATTGTCTCTGCCCCCTGCAGACACAAAGGAGAAGCGGCCACTTTCCTCTGCAAAACCTTCAGTGTATTGGAAAACACTCAACACATCCTCATCCTCTGCTGTTTTTGGGGTTTTTAATAAAATTTGATTCTTTCAAGTCTCTCCTAGAGGGGTGGGTGTCCCTCATCTCCCCAAATTCCTGTTGTCTGTTTAAAGTATGATGCCTAAAAAACCCCCACATATATTCACCCCCACAGTGGTTTGAGTGGGGTGTCTTAAATACCACAGAATCCTGGAATGGTTTGAGTGGGAAGGGACCTTAAAGTTCATCCAGTGCCACCCCCTGCCATGGCAGGGACACCTTCCACTGTCCCAGGCTGCTCCAAGCCCCATCCAACCTGGCCTTGGACACTGCCAGGGATGGGGAATTCACAAACTTCCTGGGCAACCTGTGCCAGGGCCTCTCCTCCAACCCTTCCTGGTCCTCTCCTCCCTCCCAGGAAAAGCCAATCTCCCCGTGCCATTGTCAGAAAACTCTCAGGACTTTCAAAAAGAAACATATTCAGCACTTTAAACCTTTTCCAGGCAGGGAGAGAACATTGGATCTTCTCTCTTACTCTGTGTGAATCTAAGAAAGACTTATTTACACAGTAAAAAAAGAAAAGAACCCAACCACTTATACTGGAGGGATTTTCTTTCCTGACTGAGAAGAACTCCAGCCCCTGGATATCACCAACAAATATGGATATCACCGTAGGTCCTGAGCAGTTCCAGCCCCTTCTTGCCATCCCCAGGCGGGAAATCTCAACCCAGGGATGCCCAGAATCCAACCTGGTCCAAGCTCAGCCACCAAGGCTGTCTCCACAGGAACAGCTCCCTGCAGCTTTGCCCAACAATTGGCTTTTTTTTACAGTTTTCTCCTGACTCCATTTATTGTATCCCTCCTAAAAACGCTGCTGGAGTGGGAGAAACCCCCACGTGCCCCACATTGGTGACACTGAATCCCACAGTGGGTTTGTGTGCTACTGAAATCTGGGATTCTTCAGCTACACAATTCACCCTGAAATGGAAATCAGTGGAATAACCAGAATATCCTTGTTTTAGTGTAAATAGACAGTTGGAAGAGCTCACAGGTGACGTTTTCTTTACACTCCAACAGTTCTGCTCCCAGACTGCTGGAGGAACTTAGTTCATCCAGGAGCTCCATCCTGCAGTCAGGGGCTGGAGAGAAGAGGCAGAACCTGGAGGGAATTTGAGGTTTTTTTATTCCTTTCCTTGTTTAAAGCCAGACATTCACCCTCCAGCACATCTTCTCTGCACTGCTCACTGACAAGATGCCAAGGAGGGAAACGGAGCAGGAAAATGCTCCTCTGGGTCAGGCTCCCCAGGGCAGAGAGGGAAGGGAGAGGCCACTTGAGCTGCCTTAAAATGACAGAGAAGAGAGGTGAGAGGTGGGTTAGCTGAGTCAGGGAGATGCAGCCCCACTGCAAAGGGAATTGCTGGTTCTGTGGAGTCACAACTCCAGCAAAACCACCTGGCTCCAGAGGCAGTGACACAGACAGACAGAGATCCATGGAGCCCATCATTCCCTGCAGCCTGCAGGAATTCCAGTCAGGCAGGAGACCTCTTCCAATGCTCCCCACGCACACCCAGGTATCTGAGTGCCCCGGGATGGCAGCACTGCCTGCTCCACCTGCTCTCCACGGGAATGAGCTGTACTCCTCCAGCAGGGAATGCTGCCAGGAGCAAGCACACCCTGCACCAGTTCTGGGAAGAGGGAGCAGTGCTGCCGGCTGTGCTCACGGGCTGCCTGCAGGTCACAGCTCTGGGAGCACCAGCCTCCTCAGAACCACACAATCCCAGCGTCACTGAGCTGAAAAATCCTTCCAAGGCCATCGAGTCCAAGCTGTGCCCGATGCCCACCTTGTCACCAGCCCAGAGCACTGAGTGCCACATCCAGGCATTCCTCAGACATTCCAGGGGTGGGGACCCCAAACCTCCCTGGGCAGCCCCTTCCAGTGTTTAACAACCCCTTCCATGAGGAAATTTTTCCTGATGTCCAACCTGAACTTCCTCTTCATAAACCAACCTTCATGGCTGGAAAACCTCCTCCTGCAGCACCCAGGACATCCTGTTTAAAAAGGATTAACAGCTTTTCTACCCCTCCATCCTCTCCCAAGTCAGAGTCAGCACCTTGCACCGTCAGATCCTTCTTGCTGCTGCTGTCTGCATCCAAGGGTTCAGCCCTTCCTCCCTCCCTCCTGTCAGGAGCTGAGGGATCACTCAGTGTGCCATGTCACCACCGTGCTCCTAAATCCAACACCCACCACACCCCTCAGTGAGGCTCTGGCAGCAGTTTAAGCTCCTATCAGCACATTTGGGGGAAAATCCCAAATTCGGTGCTTATCATCCTGTCATGCTTTCAGTCCCCTTTGTTTTCCCTTCCCTTGCCCAGCTTTAACTGTAAATGAATATTTGAGTTCCTCGTGAATGAGTTACTGCCAGAGGCAGAGCTGCTCCCTGAGGAGATTCATTTTAAATTGGAAACACTCCTTAGAGCTGAATTTTTACTTGAAACTACAACTCTAATAACTGAGGTCAAAACTCCCTGGTTATCCATCTCCAGGAGCAGCATCCCTGCCAACATGATGCTATTACAGCACCACGAGAAGTCATTTTCCATGGAAAAAGGCAGGTTCTGGTGCTGCATCCATCCTTGGAGAAGGGACTCTGCACTCCATGCTAGGTTTGTGTCTCATCTCCGGCACGGCCTCCCGGGGGAAGCTGGAGCTGGATCCCTGCTCACACTTATCCCAGGACAGGGCTCCTGCAGGAGAGGCTGCTGAGCCCACCCAGGGCACCAAACGTCCCCAGCCCAGCAGGGCCAAGAGTCCCAGCAGACCTCCCAGCAGGAGCAGCATTCCATTAATCCCACCCCTCACCGACAGAGCCAATGGAGCAGGCTCCAAGTTATCACACAAGAAAGATTTTCCTCAAACAAAATAAAAAGCTGAGCAGAATAAAAGTGGCATTATATCCTCTGCAAGTTGATCTTCACTCCCTAGAGTGACTATTTTAGCTTAAAGACTCCTAAAACTCCACAAGAATTATGAATTTCCCAGGCGGACTGAGGGAGATGCCCCAAAGGAGCCTCTGCTGGCATCAGATTCCAGCGCTGGGAGGAGTCGAGGCGCTGCAGCAGCACAGGCACCACAAGGTGCCAGCACAGCCCAGCTGGATGAGCCACTTCCAGCCACTTCCAGCCTGACAGCTGGGTGCAGGGGAAATTTGGGGGCCCCCACATGCTGTGAGCAGCCTGAGGGCTCTGCCTGGGGCTGGGATGCTGGGAGAGGAGGAGCAGCTCTGACTCTCCTGCCCCACCGCAGTGTCCGAGCAGGGTCTGCCTGGCAAATCCCTCTTTTCCAAGCCATCCATTAAAGGCCAGTTGCAAACTCAAGCACAAGCAGCAAATAATCTCGGCACCTTCAAGGCCGGGCTCTCCGCAGGGACAGGGCTTACGCAAGAGCTGGGAAAGCTCGCAGCAAAGGAGCTGCCCAGGCAGGCAGGAATCCATGGAAGCAGCGCGCCAGGAGAGGGCAACCTGCTCCCGCTGCATCCTCTGGGATGGGAGCTGGGAGCAAACCAACACGGCTGGGAAGTGCCCAGTGGGAAAGGCCCTGGGGTGCTGCTCAGAGCGGCTGGACAGAGCCCAGG
>VWZT01006867.1:32892-60697 GCA_013397055.1 Pachycephala philippinensis
GAGGGTGGGGAGGCCCTGGCCACTGCAGCAGGCAGGGCAGCAGGCAGTGCCCATGAGCAGAGATGGCCATAAGAATGCTCTTTGTGTCCTTTCCCAGAAGCACAGGCAGCATCAGACACAAAGCTGCTCCTGTGCCCACCTCACCTGCCCTCTGTAACCCTCTCCCCACCTCCCGGCTTCCCAGAGCCATGGATGCTCCTCACTGAGGGCACAAATCCATTCAGCTGCTCCAGCCTTTGCACCCACTGGAGCCCACCTGGGCTCTGCAGAGCAGCCTGGGGAACACACAGGTTTTGGGGATCACTCAGGATAAGAGGACGCAACTCAGACCATTCTGCTCATGAGCAGACTTGAAAGACTGGAGATTTCTACAGCAAATCCAGAACCTCTTCCCTTTACTTGGAAACACCCATCCCAGCACTCAGAGGGGCCAACATGAGGAATTCTATTTTGATTCAAGCCAAACAGTCAAACATTACACACAGTCACTCTTTACTATAATTAAAAGATCTCTAATTGGGACAAATCATCAGCAGGTGAACATTAAGGCATAAAATAATTCACTGATGTGCTCAGCTATACCTCCACAGCACAAGGACTCAGCACCCATTTACAGTGTCTTATCCTCTCTGATCAGATCAGGAAGGCCTGGAAAAGCAGGAGTCTGGCGTGGATTTTCTCTCCCATCAGCTCCATGGGCTGGATCAGAGCTGAGTCAGCAGAGCCGCGGGGCAGCACTGCCCTCACCCCGGAGCCTGCCGGAGCCGGAGCCTCAGCACAGCCAGGCTCTGCATTTGCTGTTCTTATGGGAACACACAAACCAAAATAGCTGTGCCTGGCTCCAGAGGCAGCGGGGCTGACAGCCCCCGTGGGCACTCCACACTGACCTAGCACCACCCACGGTCCCAAAGGGAAGGTAAAGCCACACACCTCCTGTCCAGGAGATCCTTTCCCACACCACATCTCCAGGAGATCCTTCTCCATACACCTCCCTCTCCAGGAGATCCTTTCCCACACACCACCTCTCCAGGAGATCCTTCTCCACAAACCCACCCAGCTGAAGGACTTGACAGCCCCCACAGCCAGCTCAGTGCATCCTGCCCAGCTAAACAAGTGTGCCATGAAATTTCCGCCTCCTCCTGGGTCAGCTGGGCTCCCTGTCAGTATTTTCATATTCTAGAGCTGGAATTTTAAGGGTCAGAGAGTTCACAGCACTTAGAATCATAGAGAGGTTTGGGTTGGATGGGACTTAAAGTATCATCAAGTTCAACCCCCCTGCCATGGGCAGGGACACCTTCCACTGTCCCAGGCTGCTCCAAGCCCCATCCAGCCTGGCCTTGGGCACTGCCAGGGATCCAGGGGCAGCCACAGCTTCTCTGGGCACCCTGTGCCAGCCCCTCCCCACCCTCCCACGGAACAATTCCTTCCCAATATCCCATCCATCCCTGCTCTCTGGCAGTGGGAAGCCATTCCCTGTGTCCTGTCCCTCCAGCCCTTGTCCCCAGTTCCTCTCCAGCTCTCCTGGAGCCCCTTTAGGCACTAGAAGGTGCTTTAAGGTCTCCCTGGAGCCTTCTCTTTTCCATTTCTGAGGTTTGTTTACTGCAGCTTGAAGCTGTGCTCGTTTGTGGAAGAAAACTTAATCCCAGAAGAGCTATAAACATTGAAATACAGAATCATGGAATCATTGAAATATTTCTAAAATACTCTGTTTGTCAAGCCTCTAACTGACCCATTACAGAGCAGGAACAATGTCACTCTGGGGAGGAGCTGTGGCCCAGGCACAGGGCTCTGACAGCTTTACAAAGTGTAGCTGTCCCAAAACTACTCCAATAAACACCACAGCAAAGGGGCAGAAGGAGAAATGCACACAGAGAGAAACAGCTCAACTAAATACCTGTGTCATTCATCCACCAAACCTCCCCAAACCATGGAACAGCACCCGTGTGGTGCCCAGGCCTCTGAGCACAGCATTTACAGCATTCCCAGCACCAAGTCTCCAGGATAAAGACACGTCATGCTGCCTTCCAGAAGCAGCACCATTAGCTCATTGTGACTGGCTCTCCACAATTTACAGCCATTCCCACGGCTCTAAACACCTGCTCAGAGCTGCCCAGGCAGCTGAGACGACGACAGGCGCAGCAGGGCTGCGTCCAACCCTCTGTGTCCCTGGGAGACCATCAGCACCTTCCAGCTACGCACGAAACCGTATCTGGGTGGGTTCTGCCCCATTTAACAGGCACAGAAGAGTGGCTGAGCAGGAGGAACCGGGAGGCTCTGGCTGCACACCGGGTGCCCCGTACCTGACTGGTTGTTCCGCATGCGGATGGCCTTGGCCTTGGCCAGCTCCAGGGCCGTGACCCAGCGCTGCCTCTCCACCTCCGAGTTGGCCTTCAGGTGGTAGGTCCTGCCCCCGTTGGACAGCACGATGTTGCACGAGTCCTCGGTGTCGATGTGGGCCGTGGACAGGTTGATGGTGCCCCGGCACGTGTGGGCCATCTCCGCCTGCGTCCTGCACGGGAACAGAGGGACAAGGAAGTGTCAGTGCCCCTGTACCTCGCCCCAAAACACCTCCAAGGCACCCTCCTGCACAGCATAGACCTGTGGAGACATCCCGAGCTGGCAGCACTCACGTCCAAGCCACTAAAGCTGGACAAGGTCCTCAAACAGAGAAACGAGGCCAGGCTGAGGTGTTTAGATGGAGCTTGTTCCCTTAGAGGAGCAACACCCCATCATTCCCTGCACATTCACATCCCACTGTGTCCACTGCTCCTGTCTGCTCTAAAAGCAAAGTTACCAACTACACACCACTGGCTTTCTCATCTCATTTCCACTGCTGCTTTTCTCCCTTCTCCCAGCTGTCCCACCGGCAGAATCCAGCATTTTGTGGCTCTTTATACCCTCTCCCTTCCATCATTGTTTTTTGTCTAAGTGTGCTTAGACCTCACATGTGCCAGCCCTGGGGTGGCAGCAGGAGCAGGGCAGTGCCCGTCCCCTGTGCTGGCACTGCTGGGGCACCTCCAGTGCTGGGGCAGCTCTGGGACCCTCCTGACAAGAGAGACCTGGAGGGGCTGGAGCGTGTCCAGGGCAGGGAACGGAGCTGGGAAGGGGCTGGAGCCCCAGGAGAGCTGAGGGAGCTGGGAAAGGGGCTCAGCCTGGAGCAAAGGAGGCTCAGGGGGGACCTTGTGGCTCTGCACAACTCCCTGACAGGAGGGGGCAGCCGGGGGGGTCGGGCTCTGCTCCCAGGGAACAGGGACAGGAGGAGAGGGAACGGCCTCAGGCTGGGCCAGGGAAGGGGCAGGGTGGATATTGGGAACATTCCTTCATGGAAAGGGTGGTCAGGCATTGGAACAGACTGCCCAGGGCAGTGCTGGAGTTCCCATCCTGGAAGTGTTCAAAAAAATGTGTTGATGTGGCACTTGGGGACATGGGTTAATGGTGGCTTTGCCAGTGGCAGGTTAATGGTTGACCTCAATGATCTCAGAGGGCTTTTCCAACCTCAACGACTCTGTAATTCCATAAAAACATCACAGCACAGGAGTCTGTTGGTCTGTTGAGAGAGGTTTTACAGGCACAGCCTAGAGCTGCTCTCAGAAAGTGCTGGCGATCAAGTTCATTATGGGATGGAGATATGGTCCCTCCCAGGGAAGAATGGGCAGCAATCCAGGGACACCCACTGCCAATCTGATTCCTGAGGTTGCTGGTTACACAGAAGGAAGCCACTCTGCCTGACCATGAACTCAAACCCCCAAACCCCCCAAGCATCTCAAGGACATCTCTCACCTGCTCAAACCTGACACTGCTCTGTGGTTATCCCAGAGCCACATCCAAGCTCAGCATGAGGACATTAAATCCTTCTGGTGCCTCCTGAAGACTTACAGTTCGTGTCCCTCAGCCCCACAGGGTAAGTTCAGATCCAGTGCACAGTGTGGTTACACTTTTTTGGGGGGGCGTGATTTGGCCCCAAAGGAATCAAGCCCCAATTTTCATTCCCAAGTCACCCCTTCACGCTGCAGCACATCCTGTGTTCCCAGGAGGGATCCCTTCCCACCTTCAAAGAGCTGCCAAAATCATTTTCTCTTCTCCACACAGCAGAGGTCTCCAAGGTGACTGCACTAAATCAACTGCAGACGTTCAAACAGCCTCGCTCTCCCACCCAAGGAGGGTGCTCTCCGAGCTCTCTCCCGATGCCAATCCGCATGGGAAATCAATTCCTATCAATCAGCACCCACACACGAGGCAGGCACCTGACCCAGCCTGGAGCCAACAGCAATCTCCTGTGTCCACACACAGGGAAAGGAGCAGAGGTGCCCTTCAGAGCCCTCGTGGTCAGCTGGATCTGCTTATTCACCGCTCGCAGCCGGCTCTTGCATAACGCGATCCCGGCAGATTTCCCGGTTCCCCCTTCCCGCAGCAATTGCAGCGCTGGGCACGGAGGGCACCTGGCTGAGGGAGGTTAAACGTGGACACGGAGCTCACAGAGGTGAGGGCAGCTGAGCCTCCAGGATTTTTTAGTTCTGCGAGGGAGCAAAACCCGCCGGGATTCGCCCTCGGAGAGCCAGAATTAGAGCTGTGCATGGGAGGCTGGGGGGGAATGACAGCCTTGGAGAGAGTCCCGGCCAGGACACACCAGAGAGAAAAAATAGCCCAAAATATCACAGGGAGGACTAAAGCACCCACCCACCCAGCCAGCCAGGGGACAGCAAACATCATCATATCAACATCAATGTATCCCTTTTCCCAGCAGCAAGATCCCCAAAGCACCGGGATACGCTCCATGGAAGCCTTGAGTGATCAGCCCAAGGCAACACTGCCCAGCCCAGGCACCCAGCTCCACACAGAGCAGGCCAGGAATCACGGACAGATGTCACGGCTTATCCCCGAAATCAGGCTTGTTGCAAGATCTGTGGTGTTATGGATGTGCTCAGATGATCAGAGAGGAGATTCCTTACTCTAAAACCGTGGATATCCCTTACTACGATGCCAGCAAGACCCTATTTCAGCTGTTCAACTTCCTCTGGATGCACAGGTACCAATTCCCATGTGGATTTTGTCCAAGCCAGCAGATGTTGCTGCTCTGAATATATATTTTCCTTTCTTATTTCAACACAATCATAGACATTTCAGACCGGTGAAAATTCTGGCATCAGCCCCACCCACCCTACCCACCAGCTCAGCACAGCTCTTGTATCCCAGCCACTCACAATGACAGATTTTGCAAAAATCTTCGAAGATTTTCTTTTCAAAATATTATTTATAGCATTTCTCCCTTTTTTTTTTTGACTGAAAAAGCTGCTTCAGCTCCTTAACACCACAAATCTAAACACAGAGAGCTTGACAAGACAATTTACAGCATCAGTTCCTTAAAAGGGCTTCAATCTAAAACTCCTGGAGTTTGAATTTCAGTGACTTGGATTCTGCAGCCTGACAGAGCAGCTACACACTGCAGTGCCATAAAAGAGCAGCAAATTATAATTTAAAGACCTGCTTCCCAGTTCTGAAGGGACACTTGAGCTCCAGGAGGCTGCTCAGCATGCCAGTGCTGCGCAGGAGAAAGATGCTCCCAATTTTTAACAACTGTACCAAATCTCCCTGGATATAAACAACAAATCTCCCTGTAAGGGCTCACAGGACAGGTTTATCTACAGAGCAAAGTGAAGAAGGTGAAAAAGGAGATAATAAAATGGTTTTTGTCTGCCAGCTGCACAGCTGTGGTTTTGGTGATATCCCAACAGCCAGAGATTCAGCTCTGGATGCTGGGAAGATGCAGCTTACACAGAATTTTTAATTATAATAACTGTGTGGTTCTGCTGGAAGTTAATACAGGACACAGAAAGGAATGACCAACCCCAGCTCACACTCTGCTCCCAACACTTAACAAGCACAAGGTATGCCCATGGAATTTCTCCTAAAATTTCCTTTCCACCAGCAAGGCTCCGGATCATTCTGGGTAGCCTCGTCCCTCCTAAAACCCGACTTCTTGTCTGACAGCTCCGACAGGATCAGGCAGAGGAACCCAGCAGGGAACTGAGACTGTCCCAGGCACAGCAGAATTCCAGCCTGAGCAGCCACAGGAGGTCAGGGAGCCCCCAGCAGCCCAACCCTGGGACCAGAGCATTCCTGCAATCCTGGCAGCTCAACAGCTGCCCCAGTTCAGCCAAGCAGGGCAGGTGTGACACCTGAAGGGACCTTGTGACGTTCTGTTCTGGCTCCCGGGGGTGCCAGCAACACTCGGGGTGGTGAGGGACAGGTCTCCAAACTGGATTATCCACCTAAAACCCAGCAGGGAGTTACACAAACACTGAGCTGAGGCTCCCCTTAGAAGCTGGCAAGGGCAGTTTCCAGCATCACCCCTGTTCTCGGGCACCTCCACAGGGAAATTCAAGTACAGGTTAAGTTATATCCTGAAATGCGCTCACGCTCTCGTCCTACAGATTTCCCTGATTATCTCAAAACCACTGCTTTGCTATCAGCCTCAGAAATCAGCACTCATGATGCTACATCACAGAATCATGGAATGATTTGGGCTGGAAGGGACCTCAAAGCTCATCAGTGCCATCCCTGCCATGGGCAGGGACACCTTCCACTGTCCCAGGCTGCTCCAAGCCCCATCCAACCTGGCCTTAGACACTGCCAGGGATCCAGGGGCAGCCACAGCTTCTCTGGGCACCCTGTGCCAGGGCCTCCCCACCCTCCCAGGGAACAATTCCTTCCCAATATCCCATCCATCCCTGCCCTCTGGCACTGGGAAGCCATTCCCTGTGTCCTGTCCCTCCATCCCTTGTCCCCAGTCCCTCTCCAGCTCTCCTGGAGCCCCTTTAGGCCCTGGAAGGGGCTTTGAGGTCCTCCCTGGAGCCTTCTCCTCTCCAGATGAACTCCCCCAGCTCTCCCAGCCTGTCCACAGAATCTCAAATGCTGAATTCCCATCCTGTCTCTCTCAGGCCTGTTCCTGTTCCTGGTGTAAATGTGAGGTCACTGCAGGGCTCATTCTCAGCCACCTGCCCAGGACAGGCTCAGAGAAGCACAAGGTGAGCAGGAGAGACTCCTAAAGACTCAGGAGGTTTTGTCTTCCTTATCCCAGTGTCACCCTGGGCTTTCACTCTCTGCTGTTACACCACAACCAGTGAAATCTGGGCACTGAGGGGTTCAGAAGCTGCATCTGAATCCCCCAGTGTCCAACCACACACCCCAGGGACCTCACCCCAGCGTTATCCAGGAGCCAGCACGGCTCAGAAGGAGCCAGAACAGCTCATGAGCAGCCTCTGACTCAGCCTTCCCTTGGGAGAGCAGCACCGAGTGCTCCAACAGGGAGCTGCTGGGAGCTCTGGAACGGGCAGGAGGCACCAGCAGCCACACCAGACCGTTTGCAGGGCACCACTCAGCTCCCTGGGCACTGTTTACCCAGCAAATATTTCCCAGTTTAAACAGCATTTACAAAAAAATCTCCTGCTGTTGCCGCACCATCTTGGGGGTTTTTCCTTCATTTACATAATTATTTAAGCTGTTTTCCAAGGAAGTTTTGCTGTACAGGTTTGGGGGTTGAGTGCAGATCCAGCAAGAGCCTCCCCTGCACGAGCAGACAGGTTCCTGAGGGTCCCACACATCCGCTGGATGGCCAACACAGCACAGAGGCAGAGCCAACAGGGAGAGAGTCCTGGCCAGGACACACCAGAGAGAAAAAATAGCCCAAAATATCACAGGGAGGACTAAAGCACCCACCCACCCAGCCAGCCAGGGGACAGCAAACATCATCATACCAACATCAATATCTCCCTTTTCCCAGCAGCAAGATTCCCAAAGCACCTTAGGAATCCCTCAGGAAGGATTCAAGGAGAAAATAACAAACATCTGAAGAGTTTGAAAAGGGGAAGCCACAAACTGTCAGGGAAGAGAGTGAAATTGTTTGTGGTTTGGGGTGGGTTTTGAGCCTCTGGTCGTGAGGTACAGAGACCTCACAGCACTGTCACTACACACATGGCATGAAGCTGGACACCAATCCCAGGTTCATCCCTGGAACTGGCAAACGGACACATCGAGGGACTTCCCCAGGGAGCTCCTCCACCACGCTGTATTTGGAGCTCAGAAACACTTTTTGGCTGTCAGATCTCAACAGAATTACAAATCCAGGCTCCTGCACTGCTGCAGATCACACCCAAAACCCAATCCAACACAGCCAGGAGCCAACACACTCCCCCACGGCACAAACCCAACAGCTTCACAAAACACAGAGAGGGGCTTTGGACAAGGGCCCAGAGGGACAAGGGGGAATGGCTTCCCATGGAGCGGGGCAGGATTAGATGGGATATTGGAAAGAAATCCTCCCCTGGGCGGGTGGGGAGGCCCTGGCACAGGGTGCCCAGAGAAGCTGTGGCTGCCCCTGGATCCCTGGCAGTGTCCAAGGCCAGGCTGGACGGGGCTTGGAGCAGCCTGGGACAGCGGAAGGTGTCCCTGCCATGGCAGGGGTGGCACTGGAGGAGCTTTAAGGTCCCTTCCAACCCAAACTATTCCATGATTCTGTGACATCCTCGCTGCTTCTTACACCACTGATCTCTCCAGACTCAGAGATTAAGACCTGCTTTTTCTACTGCTTCTTTTATGGATTAAGTAGAAACCAGATTATAAATTTCATTTCTTCATCATACTGGAAAACATTGTAACATTAAGGGCACTGCAGCCATAGAGGAATATTTAAACCCGTGGCCTAACTGGGAAATGCCCTTTGGAGCCAGGTGCAAGGACTGCTGCAGGCAGAGGGAAGGAGAGAAATCAAGGACAGGGAACAAACCAGGCAGAATTGGACAATTCAATAGCTGGGGACAGTATTTTATTTCCTTCCCGAGAGTGGGAGGCAGCACAAGAGACGCCACAGGCCCGAGTCCCTGCTGGGCCTGAGCAGCACAGCTCGCTCTTCCCACAGGATGCAGGACACGGCACAAGGATTTCCATGCAGAATCCAGAGCCTACCAAGGCTATCTGGGTTGGGTTGAGCTCTCCCATCCTTCAGAGTGATGCCTAAAGAGGCCAGCCTAGAAACAGAGACTGGACAGGAGTAAGGGAATAAAGGTGGATATTTATTTGAGAGGCCTTCAGAGGCACACCCTGGGCAGGCCAAAGGCTGCACCCAAGATGGACCCCGAGTCACGAGTTCTTCACACTTTTATAGCTTTGCTCCATTTGCATCTCAACCCAATTTCACCAATTAAACTTCAGCTAATGATGGAATTTCCCCTCAGCTTGCCCCCCTTCTCAAGATGCTGGGTTACACATTTTGGGCCTAGGCCGGGCTGGGTGTCCTTGGAGAGCAGCCTGGAGAGGCTTTGTTGGAGAGCATGAGAGAGCAGCAGCTCCCAGGCTGCAGGACACTGCAGAGTTACACACTGGGAATGCAGAAACTGAAAAACATAAAAGTTAAAACCTAAGGCATCAACAGCATCCCCACAGGGCTCAGGGATAGGATCTGCACTCCCCATTGCTCACTGCCAACAAAAGGCTGTTGTGCCACCACCCCCTCCCGGCGTCACCCGCACCGCACAACAGCTCCCTCCTGGCTCAGCTCCTGCTTCCAGAGCATCCATGCCCACATCTGCTGCTTGAATCCCCTGTCACCCCCACCCCACACTCAATCCTTGAAATATTAGATGCAACGAGCCCATCTGCACAAGTGCTCCAAGGCACACTTCCCAATAAACTGAGGTTTCCCATGTCCTTTGTTCAGTTCTTGGGAGTATAAAATCTCTGCTTCCCTTTAAAGGCGTGAGAAATCCCAAAAAGCACTTGAATTTGAGCTCACGCCTGAAGTCAGGGCACGGAACATTGAAACCAACCCTCTTGGGGTTATTACCCTCCCCGGGTTCAAGGAAAAAGGGGCTTTATCACAACTCAATCCCAGAACTCAAATACCCAGGGGGAAGCAGGCACGTGGCTCCAGAGGTGTTTTCCCAGCAAGTTCAGCACATCACAGCTGGTTCAGCAGGGCTCTCACAAACCACAAGCTCCATGTGACAAACAGCTCAGATATTCCCTTTCCTTCCGCTTTTTGCCTTCCCCAAAACCCAAGGAAGCACAAACCGACCCCAAACAAGCACATGGCAAGTGCTGGGCTGAGATTGCTGTGAAAACACACAATTTAGTTCTATTTAAAGGCCAACTAATCTGCAACTGGCTGCAGTCAGGATGGGCACGAATTGGGAATGATCTGGGTTAAGGGAAAGCCTGCAATCCTGGCTGCAATCCTCACCAGCCTGAGGGATGCAATCCAGGCTGCAATCCTTGTCAGCCAGAGGGATGCAATCCTGGCTGCAATCCCTGTCAGCCAGAGGGATGCAATCCTGGCTGCAACCCCTTTCAGCCTGAGGGATGCAATCCTGGCTGCAACCCCTGTCAGCCAGAGGGATGCAATCCTGGCTGCAATCCTCACCAGCCTGAGGGATGTCTGCAGCTCGGGTACTCACCACCTCCACAGATCACAGGAATATGCCCCCACCACCGATCCAGCAGCTTCCCAAGCCAGTTTCTGGGACAAACCCCTGCCCACGCTAGGACCCAACACCAAAGAGCCTCAGCAACACCACCCAAGCGTGGATTTAAGGAAGACTTGGCCATCCAGCTCTTCTATAAGCAAGCAATGAGCACAGCAATCTGGAATTCCCACTCCTTTCTCCAGTGCTCTTCCACTTTAATTTGGCTGCAATACCCACGCCAGTGAAGGGACAAGGACAAACCTGGAAGATGCCTTCTGCTCCACATCATTTACAAACAGCCCGTGTCTCTCTGTGCTTCAGAGAGGGGAAAAACCTCCAGGGAGCTCAGGGCCGGCAATTTGTCAGACAAATTCCCTCAGAGCCACAGTGTAGGGCCTGGAAGGAAGCTTCCATGCAACAACCCAGGAGCACGTTTTGCCAGCACCTCCTGGGGGGAACCATCTCCGATGTGAGAGAGTTCCATCAGAACACTCCCTGCTGGAGAAGTGCACGGGTGTAAGGCATGCTCAGGGCAGGAAAACCAATACTGCCAAGCTGAAAGGGCTCTGAAAGCAACATCCAGGCTAGCCCTCACCTCTTTCCCTAAATAAAATCAAGGTAGAGCTGCTGGGTGGCTGAGGAGCAGAGCAAGCTCCTCCCAGTACATATAACACATCCGAGCTGGGTGCCAAGTACAGGGGCTCATTCCCTAAAAACCTGTGTAAAACCTGCACAAATGCACAGACCTCTAAATGCTTTCCCTGCCAAAATCAGAATCACAGCCAAAGGCACAGTTCCCTTCCCCTTGTTCCTCAGTGTTGTTTCTGCAGTGCTCTCACTGACAAGACTCCCACCCCAAACACAAGGATACCCTAAAATCAGCCCACGCCGCTGCACACCTCCAGGATTGGCTTTTATACCACATTTCTGCCTCTCTCATGTGCATCATGCAGGTTTTCCACCAGGAAACCTCAGCAGTGGCCAGGAGATAAACTAAGCCATAGTGCAGGTATCAGCAGATATGGCTGGCAAAGAGACTTTGTGTTGGGGCTTTTATGAAGAAAAAAAAAGATAAAACTAATGTTAAAAAAATTACTAGCAAGCTCTCCCACTCCTCCCACCACGTTGAGCTATCTCTTCTGCACCTCTGGAGAGGCCAGGGTGGCCCTGGCTGATAAGGATATCGGCCCTGCAAACGTGGCCATCCAAAAAGCTCCTGGAGGCACTGGGTTGGGGCTTCACCTGCTCCACCATGCCCCAGCTCTGCAGGGCACAGGCAGCTCCCTGAGCTGGTGGGACCTGGAATGACCCCGGCCTCGCTCCCACCCAGCAATGCTGCAGCTCCCCAAAAACGGCTTTCACTCCTCCCCTTCCTGCAAGAGCAGAATTAAAGGAACTCGGCCTGGGGAAAGTATCTCAGTGTGGGACCAGAAGGAAATGCTCTGAGAGCGTGTCCTTGGTGGCAGCTGACCCACAGCTGACCCAGCACAGGGACACTGGTGTCCCTCACAGCCCAGAAACCAAACCACCAGCTCAGCAGGGAATGGCTGTGGGGAGCTGGGAATGGCTGTGGGGAGCTGGGTCCTGCACATGGAGCTGGGAATGGCTGTGGAGAGCTAGGGTCTGCATACGGAGCTTCCAAAAATGCCAGAGGAAGCCTCTCGGTCAGCCCAGTTTGTTGTTTTCTTTACTTTCCAAACTAAAATGCCAAAGATCCAGAGATGGAAAATCCCACCAAGGCTTTGGGGCAAAAACCCACCAAGACTTTCAGCTGCTGCTGAGTTTATCACATCAGTGATATCACATCAGTGATATCACATCAGTCATGGAAGGTCTGGTCCAGATCCCATCACCTCCACAGCCATCAGGATAACCCAGGACCTGGGCCAGGCCTAACTCCTGTGCTCAGTGGCTCATTTTTAAGCAAGAACAAAGGAGTGACCGCTCACAAGGTTCATTTGACAAATGCTCTTTACTGCACATGAAATAAATACACTGCAGCAGATGAGAGCCTCAAGCAGTCATTTTTCTCATTACAGCCTCTGCTTTCAACTTTCTACTGGTCCTTCAGCCCTTGGGAATTGTGTTAAATGATCAGCATAAAGATCAGCCACAGTCAACTCGTGTTTATCTTTTCTCACCACCACAGCCAAGGACATAATAGCACACAGGGCACACACAGTCAACATTAAAACACAATTTTTATTCCTATCCCATCAATTCCTATCTCATTTATAGTATTCAGATTGGTTAAAAAATCCCGGTTTTCCAGACTACAGACATTAGGGATCTATTTGCTTTAAGCACAAGACTTATCCCATCTTTCCGAGATTGAGGGTGGGTAGAACAGCTCACTTCCAAGAATTTTTCCATGCTGCAAGCATCTCTCTTTTCTGCAAGTTACTGTCAATGTTAATGTTTTCAGTACCCAATAAATTTCCCTCAGAGACAGCACACAAATTACAGTCTGTGACCTCAAACATCACTCTAAAGTCATCGCACTCCTGACTTCTTGCCAGCTTTCAAACAACGCTCAATTATAGCCCAGGATCTCTGTGGGGATGAGATATTTCTTAGCGATAGATATCTAGATAAAGAAACTCTTCCTGGATGAAATATTCCTTAAGGATAGATATCCGGATGCAAAGCCCACATGGTTGCATAAATATATTTTTTCCTCTATTTTAAGGCACGAGAAGAAAGATAGAACTTCATATTTAAAAGCTGAACTGTTGCTTCTCAGCCCTTGACTGTGAAATCCTCAATTCAACAACCACTTTCCTACAGGTTTGCGTGGAGGCAGGTTTCAGGTGTGTGTCCAGGGCAGATGTGGAGAGGTTCCTCCAGTTCCACCTTTTCCCTGAACAGGACACGCAGCTGCCTCTGCTCAAGGCAAACACCCAACGTCAGCCAACAGCAGCAACTTCTGCAGCCTCCTGTGACCACCCCGAATGCTGTTCCGTGACAAATCCACGCTCAGCTCTACAATCAGCATGTCCTGCTTCTGGGAGCAGTCACCTCTGGGGCAGTGGTCAGTGGAGGCAGCTGCCTGCTTCCAGAACAGATTCCAGTGGGCAGGAAATCGTTACTGGAGAGCAGAAGGAGGGATCGTGAACTTGAGTATTGCATACAAGGTGTCTCCGTGACCTCCACTACCCAGGAAATGATCAGATGATCCTCAGAGGACACGCTCCTGAGGAGTGTGGAGGTCAGCAATCCTGGGAAGAGCAGGTTTTCCATAAGAACTGAGGAAACAGAGGGAAACGCAAGCAGCGCAGCAAACCGTGTCAGCAGTGAGTGCAAGGGGCAGTGTGGCACAGTGCAAGACCTTTCCCATCCCTTACAACACCATCCATAAAATAAAAAATGTTGGCAGCTGGCATTCCAGCTGCTGGAGACGCCAAGAGCTTTATTTAAAACAGAATTCAAGAGTTAACCACTTACTGGGCCATGACTGGGACTGAGGGAGCTCTTGGATCAAATCCTGCAGGTGCCCAAGTGACCTTGGCCCAGACCTTGGGGACAGGCCTGGCACATCCCAGATGTGAGACCCAATGTCCTTCTGCATTGAGCCTCAGTGCCAGCACAAGGGGGAATGGCTTCCCACTGCCAGAGGGCAGGGATAGATGGGATATTGGGAAGGAATTCTTCCCTGGGAGGGTGGGGAGGCCCTGGCACAGGGTGCCCAGAGAAGCTGTGGCTGCCCCTGGATCCCTGGCAGTGCCCAAGGCCAGGCTGGACAGGGCTTGGAGCAGCCTGGGACAGTGGAAGGTGTCCCTGCTCATGGCACGGTTGGACAAGATGCTATTTCAATTCCCTTCGAATCCAAACCATTCCATAAATCTGTAATCCAAGACACGCTCTGGGATCAGCGTTCAGGGCTGCAAATTTTCTGCAAAAACCCTACAGATATTGACTGTGGGTTCCCAGGAACAGCCGAGAGGGAAGGCAAAGTCATTGACCTTCACAAGGGACAGCTCTCACGCATAGGCAGGGATGAGTTGCAGCTTTCAGCCAATTTCCCAGCTGCTCAGACCAGACTCTCAGTGTTATTTCAGTGCATCGTGTTGCAAGACAACTTGTGTGGTGCAATAAATGCTCAGAGGTTTTAATGCAGAAACATTTGAGTTGTTCCAGCACAGTCCAAGTCCTGCCCTTCGCTCCCACCCCCTTCGTGCTCCCCTGGCTGCAGCCAAGCCTGGCCATCATCTCCCTGCACAGGACACCTTCACAGCTCCCAGGAACACCCAGCTGCCATCCCGCCCCTTTCCTCCATGCAGGGGAGGTTCACATCCACAAAAGCAGCATCAGCACTTTATCCAAAGTCACTCCTTCCCATTCCAGCAGCCACTCTGGGGAGCCAAGGGGATTCCAAAGCAGCCTGCTGGATGCACAAAGGCAAACAAGCAATCCACAGAATCATGGAATGATTTGGGTGGGAAGGGACCTTAAAGCCCATCCAGTACCACCCCCTGCCACAGGCAGGGACACCTTCCACTATCCCAGGTTGCTCCAAGCCTCATCCAACCTGGCCTGGAACCCTTCCAGGGATCCAGGGGCAGCCACAGCTTCTCTGGGCACCCTGTGCCAGGCCCTCACCACCCTCACAGGGAACAATTTCCTTTTAATATCCAATCTAAATCTACTCTCTTACAGCTTTAAGCCTTTCCCCCATGTCCTGTCCCTCCAGGCCCTTGTCCACACTCCCTCTCCAGCTCTCCTGGAGACCCTTTAGCTGCTGTTTTTTCATGAGAAAAACCCCAATTTTACATGTTGTTTGGCCAAACAACCCCCTCAGCTGCTTGAGCTCTTGGGATGCAGTAGGATTGTGCCAGGAGGTCCCAAAATCCCACTGCAACCCAGGCCCTTCATAGAGGACATTAAAACCCTCCGTCCCCGAGAGCTCGTGTCCAGCAGTTCCAGTTCCCGTCACAGGGACAGTGCTGGGAATGGTTTATTTTTAGCCCTCAGCAGCTTTCATTTCCACAGGAGCTGCATCCAACGCTCCCTTCCACAGAACACCTCCTCCCCTGCCTCTCCAACAACTGCAAAACCAGACTGCTGGGACAGGATGGAGGGTTCTGGCTGCTCATCAGGACAAATCCCACCCAAGGAAGGAGGCAGAGGTACCACACACAGGCTGGGTGCTTTGCCAGTGCAGGAAAACAGGGAAAACGGGAGAAGCAGAGACATTTTCCACGTGTCCCAGCAGGATCCGTGCAGTGATCCACGCTCCCAGTGAGGTGTGAGACAACAAACAAACACCACAAGTGCAGCCAGCACCACAAGGAATCCAGCTCTCCGGAGCTTTTCCAAAGCTTTTCATCTCCTCCAGCCAACAGCAGGGAGATGAATGTTGCTCTCCAGTTTTAAACTCTCATGTGGAGAAGAGCACCTATTTATACAAATATTTAAACAGACAGAAGGCCAAGCTTGGCCTGGAAGCCACTCTCTGCATCCATGTGCTCCTTGAAAGACTCCAAGAAGTGACCCACCGCCCTGCTCTCCAGCAGAAGGACCCTCAGCCCTGGGGGCCTCACCTTGGCAGGTTCAGCAGCTGGAAGGATTCCACCAAAGGAGCCCAAAGCACACAAGGGAGGACACGGGAAGTGTCCCAACAGAGAAGGAAGAGCCCAGCTGAGCTGCAGAGGAACAGAGCCCAGTGCCCAGCTGGTTTCCAGAGCAGGACTTCATGCACGAGACAAATAAAGCTGTGACCATCCTCCTCCTTTCTTCCCAGGATCCACCAAACTGCTTGAAAACTCATTTTTCTCCAACTCGGTACCCATTTTTATTTCTTTAATCTTCTGCAAAAAGAAAAGCAGGTTTAAACCTTCAATTTTGTATCTATTTTTATGTTATCAGAGATTTTTAAAAATGCTGTAGGGGGACAGAAGCCAGGCCACTGTAGGGAATTCTCCCATATGAACATATTCCAGGAGCTGGATTTCAACGATCCTTGTGGGTCCCTTCCAACTCGGGATATTCCATGATTCTGCGATATTAAGGAGCACGGAGCAGTGAAAAGCAGCACAAAGCCCTTTTCGCAAGTGAGGGAGCGGGATCACATCGCATCCAGGCTCACTCAAGCTAAGCTGTTCTGACTCCAACACTTGCACATGGGAGCAGATTCTTTTTATAGAGACCTGGCACGGCACAAACGCTCCTCATGAGGTTGTGTTTAAGGGATAAAGGTGCAGCAGCAGGAGGCGCCCCCACAAACTGCCATCACAGGACTGCACGGATCCCACACAGGGATTTTAAGCACCTCTGCTGGGTTTACATCAAACCAGCAGTTCCGTAAATAAACCGATTTGTAAATTAAGACAAGACTACACCTAATGGTATAATGGTCTATTATGTGGTATAAGGGCAATGGTGTATTTTGAACTTGGAAATTAAAACTGCACCTAATGCTGCCAGTGGTGTTTATGTACATGCCCCATGGGACAAAGGGCTCACTATATTTAACTTATTTCCTTTACAAAGCAAGTGGAAAACACCAGAAGTATTTGAAGGATGGTGTCTTGAATGTCAAACAAAACTCTTAATTCCCTCTGTCCCCATGAGGATGCCTCACTTCAGGGCAATGCCTGACCTAATATTGGTGTTTTAGCTACTTTACAAATTCATCCTTCCTAAAACTACAAAAGTTGTAAATCTTCATGGAAACACCTTGGACCAAGTTGCCAACATTAAAACTTCACTACATTAAAGCTGAAAAAATTAGGATTGTTCAGCCTGGAGAAGAGAAGGCTCCAGGGAGACCTCAGAGCCCCATGGATCTCCAGACCCCTATCCCAGGGCCTAAAGGAGCTCCAGGAGAGTGGGAAAGGGTCTTGGGACAAGAGATGGAGGGACAGGACACAGGGAATGGCTTCCCCCTGCCAGAGGGCAGGGATAGATGGGATATTGGGAAGGAGTTGTTCCCTGGGAGGGTGGAGAGGCCCTGGCACAGGGGGCCCAGAGAAGCTGTGGCTGCCCCTGGATCCCTGGCAGTGTCCAAGGCCAGGTTGGACGGGGCTTGGAGCAGCCTGGGACAGTGGAAGGTGTCCCTGTCCATGGCAGGGGTGGCACTGGATGGGCTTTAAAGTCCCTTCCCACCCAAGTCATTCCATGATTCTATGATTAAAGATTATGTTCCCTCCCAGCCTGACCCTGTGGCACTCTGAGCATGGCACAGCAGCCTCGTGACAGAGGGAAGCTCCTCACCACAATCCCACTGTGTCCTACAAATGCGTCACTGCCTCCCTGCAGCATCCACAGGGATTCCTCCCTAAAGCTCTCAGTCTTCACTGCCGGCAGAATGTAACTCTCACAACCATCAGGCCTGTGCAGGTGTTGTGCACTTGGAAATCAATTGTACAAATCCTGATGGGATCAATCCCGTTCTCACGGCACGTGCTTTGTGCTTAAATTAACCTGCAACATTCCAAAAACGGGGAGTATCAGCCATGGGCAGCCAGAGGTTTCATTCCTGCACTGCACCTTAGGGCTGCAGTTGTGCAGCAGAACTCAACCCAATCCAGTAATTACAGACCTTATTCGTGCTGGGATGCAGAGCTGCAGCCTCTGAAGGTACTTACAAGTGACAATTCCGGGCTGGATGTCTGCAGCTGTAAGGAGGGAAAAATGGGCTTGTTACAGATCCACAAAGCACGAATTTCTAGACCTCTACAAGTCAACTTTCAAATTTCAAACTAAATTTCCACGGAGCTTGCATCCATGGGTTTTTCCACTTCGAAGCAGAAGTCTTTACTGCTTTCCTCCTGGTGAAAAGGAAGGCGACAGAGAGGGAGAGGCAGATGCCTCACCCGGCATATACTCAGTGTTTACCCACAAAAAAATGCAGGTTCCTGGGAAAACAGTTCCAGGGCAGCACCCAGCTGGGACATCCCAGAGACTGCACAGGCAAAAAAATAGGAACATTCCTGTCCATCAGCTCCTAAGCCAATCCCACTCCTAAAAGGATCAGAAACACCACTGGGTCTTTGCCTCCCCAAGTGTTCCAGCAAAACACTGTACTTATAATACGCTTTAACAGATAAAAGCCTGATAGAGGAGTAAAGCACAGCTTAATCCCATAAATTTGGCTTGCCAATCCTCAGGCTGTGCCAGTGTCAGGCAGTTCCCCCCTCAATTCAGAGTGCCATGGAAATGGAGGACGATCTGTGAAACAGCCTGAAGGGTTCAGACACAGGAATCACCAGGGCTCCCCTGGCACTGATAGGACAAGCCACAGCCAGGACATGGCTTTTCCTCATCCCCATCAGCATCCAGAGAGCTGAGGGCAAACTTACTAAAAGCGTCAGAAACCAAATAAACAAAGAATGAACATGAAATGCATCTGGAAGGCACCTCAGGAGGCCTCAGGTCCAGTCTCCTGCTCTGACCATCTGCATCCAGATCAGGTTGCTCAGGACCCTGCCTATCCACAGCTGGAATAGTCACAAATTCCCTGCACCTCTCCAGACCCCTATCCCAGCATTCAGTCCCCACTCCCAAGCCAGCACGCTTCCAGGTGTCCATGCAGGATTTCCCATGTGCTCTCCCAGCTCAGTGCCTCCCCCTGCCACGAGCAGAGCCAGGCTCTGTGCTCTCACACCCTCCACCACGGAGCTGTGGCTCTCCCTGTCTCCTCTGCTCCAGCCCCATCCTGGGGGGCCCCAAACCAGACCGACGGCCCAGACAGGGCACCCCAGTGCTGAGCACAGGGGACAGTCCCTTCCCTTACCACTTCTGCTAACGCAGCCAAAGCCACCACTGACCTCTGGTCACTCCTGGTCACCTTCCTGTCCCCAGGGGCTCTTTTGCAAAGCTGCTTCCAGCAGCAACCCCAGGGCAGGGCTGGCGTTTGCCTCTGCTCAACATCACAGGGTGCCCATCACTGTGCTGCTCCAGCCTGTCACGGTCCCTCTGAAATGCAGACCTGTGACCTCTCTGCTCCACTTGGCATCACCCACAGCCCGGCTGTGAGGGCACTCACCCGTTAATAACCACATTACACAGCAAATACTGTGACTAATGAACTGTGATCTTATCACAGCTACCAAAAACCAATCAAATTATATGTACTCCTGATCAATCCCTGAGAGGATACGGCTAACGGGAGCACCACCACCACTCCAGCTTCCAAAGGGTGTAGTAACAATGTGTTTTACACCACACATTGTGTACAATTCCATGTGGGAGATGATAGTGTGCCATGTGTGCCAAATGTAAATTATGCAGTATTAAGATGATTGTCACCTTTGTACCATCACAAAACGACTTTTATTTTGAGCACTCTCGTCTTCCTGCTTATAAAAATTCCATCGCAGCAGAGATGCAAAGCCAGGGAGCCCACAGCAGCCTCTCCCCAGCACAGACCACAGAGACCCAGCTGACAAGGAACGGAAAACTCTGCTGGGATAAAATGATGCCATGGAGTAGTTCCACCTGACCACACACTATAAACCTGCAGTGCCTTCTGCTCCACAAGCCCTGCTGGGAAACACCACAGTGGCAACTTGGGAATAATAAACAGTGGATAAACAGCATCCAGCATCAGTCACAGGAACGTGCACACTTGGAAACAGCAATGATGGAAGGTCTGTCTTCCAAGAACAAAGGATGGGGTTGCTGGAGAGCACAGCCCTGACACCAGGCACCACCCGAGCACTCCCAGACAGAGCCCTCCAAAAAGGGCTTCAAACCAGAGGCTGAAATTTAACACAGAATCACAGAATCATGGAATCTCCTGAGCGGGCAGAGATCCACCAGGATCATCCAGTCCAGCTCCTGCACAGACACCCCAACAACCCCCCCCTGGGCACCCCTGGGAGCGGTGTCCAAACGCTCCTGGAGCTCTGGCAGCCTCGAGGCCGTGCCCATTCCCTGGGGAGCCTGGGCAGTGCCCAGCACCCTCTGGGGGAAGAACCTTTTCCTGAGATCGAACCTAAACCTCCCCTGACACAACTTCATTGACTCCTCACGAGCTGTGGGCACAGCTACCACCCCCACCTGCTGCACAGCATCTCCCCATCTCAAAGACAAAAATCTGCTTCTTTAATCTTGTGCTCTCCACTCCTGCACAGTCCTGGAGAGGAGGGGTATGCCTGTGTCCCACTGCCCTGAGCACATCCCAGTCACCCATGTCCATGCTCCAGCCAAATCCACCCAAACTCACCCCATCTTCCGAACTGGGACCGGTGTATTTTTCACACGCTTCCAAGAAGAGCCACCGCTCCTGACAGTTGCAGAAGACCTGAAAAAAAAAGTTTGTGGAACCACCCCTGTGCATTTCACAGGAAAAGAGAAACTTCAAAAATCGTGAAGATTTCCAGAGCTGGGGAATTAGTTGCCATGGATATTTGCTGCTGTGACAAATACTCTAATTCTGTGCTGGGCTGAGTGACAGGCACAAAGCACCAAGTCAGCTGGGAACAGCAACACGGCGTGGCTGGAACACAGCACGCACAGCCCCGTGTCTCTGGGAGCATCCCTGAGGAAACAAAGCCACAGACCTGAACACATCACCAGCACCAGGAGGCCAAGTGACTCCCCAAAGGAGCTCTGCTCCCTTCCAGGCTACCAGTGCCAGCCCCTGCTGTCACATCTGTGGCTGTGCCACAGGAAGGAGAGTTCACTGTCCTCTGAGAGTCCACCCAGACTCAATGTTCAGGTGTCTATGCCAACCAACCAGCCTGAAGTGACAGGATCTTACTCACATCAGCAATACACAACCAGCAGGCTCCAAGGACAACACTTTCCTGCTTTGTTTCTTATAAAGTTCCTCGAAGAAACCTGCTCTAGCTATTAATAACAGATTAAGAATTGCTGCTTTGTGTTAAAGAAGGAAAAGAGAAAGGCACTGACTCCCACTTCACCATATTTACCCCCACATGCATTGCAGAAACTGCTTTAAACAGCCACGCGTGCCCAGACAGTGCTCTCATCCAGAAAGATTTGGAGAATTAAGACTATTTTTAGGGAGCGAAGCACCTCCCCCTGAGTCACTGCAGGGACATACATCTATCCGGTCGTGATTCAAAGCAGAAATACTTGAAGAGTTAGATAAAAATAAAAAAAAAAGCCAGGAAAGTGCATACTAACACAGCTCGGTGTGAAAGGAAGGGCAGGGAAAACACAGGTGACAACGGGCTTGGCCACAGTCACCAGTGCTGACACAGCAACAGCTCCATCAGCGCCCGTGTCACGATGTGACCTGTGAGCAGCTCCAACCCCACGGCGATGCTCACAACGAGGAGCAGCATCACCTGCAGACAGCACAGGCCAGGTACAGAACAGCCCTGCCAGGAGCCCTGGCTTGCAGCAGGGAAGCGAATCCCAAGTGCCTGGAAGGGGACCAAAGAGGAGATTTGTTCCCATTTGTTCTGCTTTCATCGCAGAGCTCCACTGACACGCAGTCCCACGCTTCCCATCTGCATGTTTAATTCCAGCGTTGATCCGTTCGCAGCCCAAGGCTCGGCACTGGCCCTGCACACACGGCTGTGAGTCAGCAGCCACTGCCCCAGCACCACACACACATCCAGCTCTGTTTTCCTCCAGCTCCAGCTCTGCCTGCCCAGCCCGCAGCCGGCAGACACGGGAATATTATGTCATTAATTATTAAACAAGCTTTTTGATCGGAACCAAACAAAGGCTGATGTAAAGTGTAGAAAGATCCCCACCACGGTGCTGTAGGAACTGCTACAATAATGGAACGGTATAATGAGGAACTGAAGGGATATTTAACACCTCCAATTAGCTCAGGTTTGGAAGCACCATCTTATTTAGGGATAAATCTCCAGGATGCTGCCTGCCCTCCTGACAGCAGGCTGGGACAACTCACATTTCAGGGTGAAAACCTGAGCTGTTGGCCATCAGCTGAACAGACCTCCAGGGAGCAGAGGGCTCTGATATCACTGATAACACTTCAGGTGCCTAAAGTTACCAGGCTGAGTTACCCAGCTACAACAACTGATACACAAGCACGAAACAGAGAGAAGCTCAATAGTCTGACCTGCTGCAGCATAACTCAGCCTCCAGATAGTGAATGTCATTGTTGTTCAGATGTGAGTTCAGAGCACATTGCACTGATTGCAAGCTCCTTTTCAGGGGAAAATGAGGAAGGATACAAGGGATACTGCATGGAAAAGCACAGCAGGTTCCTCACAATACTCCTGACAAGAAGGATCAGCTCCTTCCCTGGTGACTCACTGTGGGTACAGAGGATGACAGGCCATACAAGCACCAACTTAAAACCATAATTGGAGCAAGCCAAGTCGGAGCTGAATACGTATTTCCCCGGAAAAAGACAGGCAGGGGAGCTGCAGGAAGAGGCAGGTGATGCCAGTCACCTCTGGAGGCAAAGGACAGCCATCCTGCTCCTGGAACATGACAGCAGATGGACCGAGGGCTGGCGAGGGTTTTCCAGGGGTCAGCACAGCTACGGATGTCCCAGAGCAGGAGCAGTCCACACCAACCTCTGCTGAAAAAGGCACAGCTGAGGCAGCTCCAGCACCGTGTGGAAGAGACACAGGACTGGACATTACCCCCTGCCCTTGCCCGGGACAGCAAAGCAGAACACCAGTGTGTGCCCCAGCAACCGAAGCTGGACCAGGGGACACCAGAAAGGGGTGACAGGCACCTCACTCAGGTAAGGACCAGGCAGATGAGCCCATAAACATCCTCCAAACTGCAAACTGCTCCAGGAGTGTGGGATGCAGCGTGAGCCAAGCTACCTGAGGGATCCCCACGAGACCAACCTCGAGACAGCAGCACAGGCTGCTGTGCTTCCACATGGATCCAGAGTGCTCTGCCCCCTCAAAGTTTAGTTCTGCACAAGACAAACCAGTTATTTCTTCTACAATTCCATCAAATGAAGTATTTGGCCAGTAGAGAGTCATGGAATGGTTTGGGTGGGAAGGGATCCTAAAGGTTCCAACCCCCTGCCATGGACAGGGACACCTTCCACTATCCCAGGCTGCTCCAAGCCCCGTCCAACACGGCCTGGAACCCTTACAGGGATGGGGTGAGGGATGACATCAATCACATAGCCAAATGAAGATGATATGGATAGAAATAAGGCAGAAAGATGGTTCATGGCTCTTGCTGCAGTTTGCAACCAGCAAACAGAACCAGACAACAGCTGTAAAACCCCTCACCCAGCACTAATAACCAAGCCATGATGGAGACGTCCTTAAGGACAAGATCCGTGTCTCACGCCCTCCTGCAGAGTCAGCAGCAGTTGCTGTTTGGAGCCAAGTGAGCCTGACCTCCTCCACAGCACTAAACTGGGAGCAGAGCAATCCAGCCTGGAACCAGCAGCCCAAAGAGTATCATTCACTCAGCCCCACGGCACCCCTCAAGTGTCATGTGGACATGCAGTGTCCACACAGAGCTGTGCCAGCACCGTGTCCCCAGGGACAAAGCACAGTGAGGAGCTGCCTCCAGAATGGGCAAATAACAAGGAGCAACAGCAAAGCACCATATGGATCCAGAGAGTGCCATGGGAAAACAAGCTGCCTGGGAACACCAATTATTCATCACTGTTTCAAAACAAGTAGCTCCAAGTCACCAGGAGCTGCAGAGCTGCCCTGGAAACCTGCGCGCTCCAGCACCCAAAGAGTGACAAACAAACACTCCAGGACTCGTCTGCAGAGGGACAAAGTGTCATAAAAATCACTCCAGCAGACTGTATTGCCTCACTCTATTATGTACAAGCTAAATATAAGGAAAAGTTTTCCCCTCCAAGGGTAGTCCAACACTGCTAGAGGAGCCTGGAGAGGCTCTGCAATCTCACACCTTGGAGATTTCAGGGGCTGGAGCACAAGTATGATGAGGAGCAGCTGAGGGAGCTGGAGGAGCTCAACAGGGACCTGCTGGCTCTGCACAACTCCCTGACAGGAGGGTGTAACCAGAGGGGGTCAATCTCTGCTCCCAGGCAACAAGAGACAGGATGAGAGGGAACGGCCTCAAGTTGTGTCAGGGAAGGTTCAGGTTGGATACTGCGAAAATTTCTTCATGGAAAGGGTGGCCAGGCACTGGCACAGCTGCCCAGGGCAGGGGTGGAGTCCCCATCCCTGAAGGCATTTAAAGCCACGTGGATGCGGCACTGGTGACATGGATTAGGGGTGGCCCTGGCAGTGCGGGGGGATCAGAGGCTCCCAGAGGTCTCCCATGGGCTCCCTCAATCCCCCCACATCTCTACCATCAGCAGTAGTTTTCAAGCTCCTTCCTGAACTCCCCACCTCAGCTTTCAGTAGAGTCTCAGCACAAGAAACACGAAAAACCCTTCTGGGTTGTGCTCAAGCCCTTACAATGCCAACCAAGAGTTAACTGCTGGATAAACACAGCTGGTGAAGAGCTGCTCTGGGAAATACAGCTTTTCCAGGGAAATGAGCTGCAGGATGACCCAGACAAGACAGCTAAAGTGCCCCAGGCACCCATCACTGCTCTAAGAGGGGAGTTAATGCTGCTTGATGGAGAAGCCTTTCCCTTCCCAACAACGACCACACCACACGGTTTTCCTCTCTCCATTTGTCACTGCTTTCATTATTACACCCCATGCCCACACAAAGCACTGCTGAAGGCTCTTTCAGACACCCAACCCACAGGTACCCAGCTCCATCCCACCCCACAGAGGAGCCAACACATCCCAGAGCTCTTGGAAAGGTCAAGGAGCTGCTGGGAGAACAAAACACTCTGGGAGCCTCCATGGTCACGTGAGCCAACGCCGATCTTCGATGAATTAATACTCACCTGAAGATCCTCTCTAATCTCCTTGAAAACACTTATCTGTTCAAGGTGATTAAATTCTCCCGTACAGAGACGCTAATTATAGATAATGATAAATCTGAGTGGCAGCCTGCCAGAGGAGTTTAGAGAGAGAGTTTGGATCATTAGCAAGTCAAGCAGACTAGTCCTGCATCCCCAAACTGCCTTCCCACGCCAGCATCACTGAATCAGCCAAAAAAAATTGGTCAAAAACAACCTAGGAGGAACAATCAAGGGCAAGTAAAACGGTTCAGCTGTATTGCTGTGGATTTAGGGATTCCTAAACCCACACACCTCACTCCAGAGGAGGGTACTGCACAGGAACTCCTCAAGAATTCCTCAGCAGTTGTTATTTTTCACAGGTTCAGAGCAGGGAATACAAAGCAAAGGCACATGAAGTTTCCCTGGCAGCAAGACTTGATGTCTTCATCAATGCAGCAAAGCTACAGGAGGCTTTAAAAGCTCCATTTGGGAAAAATGCTCTAATTAGAAGCTTTAATTCAGCAAACTGTCCCTGTGAAACCAACTGGGCAGCAAACAGGCGTCGCACTTGGCTGCTGGAGCAAACCCCTCAGAACGGCTCCAAAGGATGGCACAGCACCCACCCACCCACGCGCCGGCACGACCGGGGACACCAAGGGGACACCCGGGATTTCAGGAGCTCAACTCTGCAAACCAAAATCCTCCCAGGCAACGTGACAGGCTGGGGTTTAAAGCTAAAGAGCGAGCGGCAGGAAATCCAAATGGAACAAAAAGCTTCAACCTGGAACAGAATCAATCCACGCAAGGAGGCGGCTTGGGCATCACGGGGCAGCTTTCCCAGTTTAGATGATTTTAGCAGACAAGCAAAATGAAGTTTCTACAAAGCCACTCCTGAGCAGCCACAGCTAAATCAGGTGGGCTGTGCAGTTACAAAGGTGACAACACAAGGAGAGCGCAGCAGTTCACCTGCAAGGGCAGGAAAGGAGACTTCTGGCGTGGACCTGCTGAGCCGGGAAGGGCACAAAGAGCCAGCAGAAAGCAAGTCCCGTGACTCTCAGAATGCCAGAGACCTCTATAGAATATAGATAGATAGAAAAATATAGATATATGCTCTTTATCAGTGAACAGGCAGCAGCCCGACACCTGCCTGGCTCCTGTCATGGAGCTAGAATTGATATCAGAACAGAAATGCCAGTTTTTACCCCAGACTGTCTCCCAGGAGCACTCCCAGATGAGCAATTCAAGCTGACACAGCCACAATTTCAGAGCGCTGGTTTTGAAGAGTATCATGGAGGCTTTTCTCCACTTAAGAAAGACCTCACCACATGCTCTGCACTGTATTTTTGTACTCCTGACTCACAACCAAATTAACTTAGTTGTCATCAAGCCCAGCGATGAAAAGAAGCACAAAACCACCCAGCATCCCTTCTCCCAAGCAGCTGCTGCAGGTCTGCCCTGCCTGAAAGCTCCACAAAGTTTCGACTCCTTCACATGCTGCTCAGAATAATTTCCTTGGGTGTTTCTGTTTGTTGTTTCAGCCTAAAACAGATCAAATGGTCTTAAAATAAACCTGGTTGTTCCCATCTGAAATAATTGTTGAAGAAAACCACTTTGTTTGCTCATGACAGACCTTGGCATCAACACGTAAAAATAATATTCTGACATGGTTGCAAGTGGGGTGTTAAACTCCAACAGCCTTTTTGAGCAGAGTTATAGCATTCCAGAAAGGATTACAGTAAATTAGCTGAATTACTGAGAGGTAACTACATTTTTCTGGGGGGAGGTTGCTTGGCTTAAGTTCTTTGAGGGTTTTCAACGACTCCAAGCAGATAAACACATCATTTACCTTCTGCACTGTTACATACTGTGGTCCAACCCCAGGACCCAGGTCTCTAAGAGCTGGAAGAGTTTATATTCACACCTGACAGGGAGCTGGAGCTCTGGGATCTGCTTCAGGCTACGCGTCAGCAGCTGGAGCTGAGAGGAAATCAGCTGATGAACTTTATGTCGGGAGGAAAAACAGCTTTGGCATAACCTTTACAGAGAATTCCTGTCTCAGGGGGTTTGGCCCTTTAAAGACTTATTATTTTATAGAGCTCAACCATCTCTAATACCCAGGATTGTTTCCGTGTCCTGAAGTACAGCCAACATCTGCTCCACAACACGGAGGGTGACAGAGCACTTGTGTTCCAAGTGACAAGAATAAACACGATAACAGAACAAATCACAGAATCCCTGAATGGTTTGGGTGGGAAGGGACCTTAAAGCTCCTTTCATTCCACTCCCCTGTCATGGACAGGGACACCTTCCCGGAGGATTAAAACACCAACATCCACGTTTGTATTTTCACCGCTCAAGTGAGACAAGCAGCACGAGAGAGCTGACACCGCTTTGGATTCAGCCTCGCAGCCTCGGGGTGTCTGACACGCTCCTCGCTGAGCCCACAGCCTGTCTGCACAAACCCACCGCGTCAGACAGCGCAGGGAGCCAGGCACGGCTCGGAATCACTGCTGGAGCTTCCTTCCGTCCCCCAGGAACGCAGCCCCCAGCCTGGGCTGACTTCCCAAGCCCAACATTCCCAGCACAACATCCCAGGCCATCCTTCC
>VWZT01006867.1:69544-85323 GCA_013397055.1 Pachycephala philippinensis
CTCCACCCCCTGCAGCGCACTCAGTTCCAATCCCGATCCCGATCCCGGTCCCGATCCCGATCCCGATCCCGCCGTCAGCGCCTCCCGTTGCCAGGCGACCAGAGGGGGCGGGGCCTTGCCCGGCGTTTTAGGGCCAGTGCCGCGGGGCCCGCCCCATCTCTTGATTGGCAGCGCCGCTGTCCAATGAGGAGTGCCGCGGCGGCGACTGGCAGGCGCTGGGCTGTGATGGCGGCTGCGGGGGCTGTGAGGGTGAGAGGGGAGGCGTCTGGTTCGCTCCGGGTACTCAGCCTTGTATTCTTGAGACCACAATAAATAACCCGAACAATAAACTTCATCCCCCTGAGGTCATGTCTGCCAGTCGCGGGTCAGCCCAGTGAGTGTCCAGAAGCCCCGAAGGGGCTGTTCTGAAACATCAGAACACAGGAGAGTTCCTCTAAGCCGCATTGTTAACGTGACTGGTTTTACAGGGCCATAAAAGTGATAATGAAGCTCAGCTGATGAAGATGCTGATGTTGTACAAGCTGAGTTAATTGGTTACCTGTGAGTTAATGACGTCTGCGAAGTACGTGGTGGCCCCTGAGCGCTGCACTGTAGGCGTGCCCTCACGCTCTGCCCAGGCAGTGACATGGATGCCCTCGGGAGAGGAGGATTTGGCTTACAGCAGGAAACATGGCAAAATGCTGAATGCCACAGTGATGCCAGCTCTCTCCCTGGCAGGAGCTGGCACAGAGCAGTGGTGGGGTGGCCGTGCCTTGTCCTGGGTCTCAGCCTTTCCTGGCCTGGACAGCGCCTTTATTTCTGTGCAGGGAGTGTCCAAGTCCATGAATAAATCTGCAGTGCCCACTGCTCACACGTTCCCAACTGCTTCCCTACACAAAGCAAATGAGGGGCTGGTGGTCGGAGATGTAGTGGGACCACCAGGGCAGGGCTGTCTGGCCTGGCACTGGTGAGAATGAATGAGGGGACACTTGGCCTTCCTGCCCAGCTGGGCATATCTGGTACCATTTCCAGCACCCCCAGGCCATTTTCCTCCAGGCTCATTAGCTGGAGCGGTGACCTCCATGTGGGTTCCCTCCTGCCCTGAGTGGCTCAGCCAGAGGACTGATTTGAATCAACACCGGGACTGAGTGTGGCAGTGAATCTGGGTTTGGGTCCACCCTAAGCTGAGACATGTCCAGCCCACTGTGGGAAGAAGGGGCAGCTGGAACTGCAAGTCTGGTCCGGGCTGTCCCATAGCCTCCAGGGAAAGCTCTGACCTGCCCGGGACCACCTTCTCAGGCTCTAAACCCTAATTTGGCAACTGGGATCACACTGGATCTAAATCCAGAAGATCTGTGATTTCCTGGCTGCACTATGATCAAGAGTCATGGGATTTAAGCAGAGCAGAGCTGTGATTTGAGGCTACAAAGGGGTGTGCTGTCAGTTGGATGTGTCCCTCACAGAGCTCATCATAGCACAGAGAATGGCCCTTGAGACATGGAGAGCTGCTGCTTTTCCTGACAAGGACTTCAGAAGGGATCCCTGATCTCCCTGAAAGGCTGCCACGTGCCCTGAAGATATTTTGGCAATGAAATCCATCATGAAAAGAATGTCTTTTTCTTTCCAAAGCTGAGGAGTGTCCTGGTTGCTTTGTTTGAAATGTGCTACCGCTCTCCAAGAAATGCAGTCTTGGACTTCCTGACAGCCATGACCTGGAGATGGGATCAACTGGCCAGTGACTGTCACCAGAATCCCCTGTGTCCCGGTGTGCACAGCCTGCTCCAAGGGACAGCAAGTCCTTAGGACATCCAGGGAGAGAGGAGGAAGAGGGTGGAGCCATGGGTCGCGTCCAAACCTCCTCTAAAGTAGGGAAGACTGTGGATCACTGCTGCTCCCTCCTGGATCTGGGTAATTACAGACATTCCCGCCTTGCAGGAGGAGATGGGGGTGATGACACATGTTCAGAGCAGCCCGACTTGTCCTGCAGCTCCACACACTGCTCCGGGCCAGCAGCAGCTCTTCAGCCAGGAAGAAAACCGGGTCAGTTTGGGAGCTGGATGAAACATCACCGAACCTGCGTCAATCCCACCTCATCCAGGATGCAGAAAAACCTCAGATCCATCCTCAAACAATTCCCTGCACCCAAACCCACCAGACTGCATCACTGCCTGAGCCAGAGGTGCCCAAGAATCCAAAGTATGTGGGGCATGTCTGAGCAGGGAAGGGAGAGCTGGGAGCCCCTGGCAGAGCCTGAGCACAAAGTCCCCCACAGTTTGAGTCCAGCTGTGTTCCAACAGCAGGACTTTGTGACAGATACCTGGACGCCAGAGACTTCCTTGGCCCCAGCTGGCTTCACCCACCACCCAAACCCCTCTCCAGCTGCTTAATCCTGCTCCTTTGCAGCAAAGGGAAGCACAGCCCAGAGCGTGGGAGCTGGCTGGCCAATCCACTGGGAAAACCATGATCCACCCCAGCTCGGTTTGCCCAAATAATCTCCCTGATCCAGCTACCACCCACCCCTGCGTGGGACCTGGGAAGGGACATCAAGGAGGGGGATGATTTAAACTGATTGTGAAATGATGGGGAAAGAGCAGAAGCACATAGTGAAGCCTTGCTGCAGGCAACAGCACCCCAACCTGTCACTGCAGGGACAGTCTCCTCCTGCCACCATCCTTTGGCCGCAGCCTTGCATTGTGCTCTGCTGGGAACATGGAGCTCTGGCACCACACCAAGCCCTGGAGGAAGCTGCAGGGCCAACTGATCCCTGACCACATCCCGCCTGCAGCTTTGGCTGCTGTTCCCTCATTCCCATGTCATGCTGTCAGTGGGATGACGGCATCCATATCCTGAACAGGTGGGGAGGAGTTTGCACTTCCCTGTCCCCCAGAGCCTGTCAGAAAGGCCCAGGCAGGGCACAGAGAAACCAGGGAGTCCTTGCAGTACAGAGCTTGCTGAAGGGACGAGTGTAGTGGGGTTGGTGTAAGCTCTGAGCTAAAGGACCCAACGGGGAAAATGGGAGGGCTGGAGGTGCTGGGCTGGCTCTGAGAGCACCAGGCTGGAGCTCGGTGGCAGGAGCAGGAGTGCAGAGGAGCACAGCCAGCTGTGGGCAGCTGTGGCGCAGGAAAATGTCCCTGGGGCTGTCAGGGCACTGAGACCAAAGTGTGTGAGTTTGGTCCTAATCTGTCTGCTGAGGCCAAACCTCAAATCCTGTGTCCAGTTCTGGGCCCTCTATGACAAGAGAGACCTGGAGGGGCTGGAGCGTGTCCAGGGCAGGGAACGGAGCTGGGAAGGGGCTGGAGCCCCAGGAGAGACTGAGGGAGCTGGGAAAGGGGCTCAGCCTGGAGAAAAGGAGGCTCAGGGGGGACCTTGTGGCTCTGCACAACTCCCTGACAGGAGGGGGCAGCCGGGGGGGTCGGGCTCTGCTCCCAGGAACAGGGATAGGAGAAGAGGGAATGGACTCAAGCTGTGCCAGGGGATTTTCAGGTTGGATATTGGGAACATTTCCCCATGGAAAGGGCTGTCCAGCCCTGGCACAGCTGCCCAGGGCAGTGCTGGATCCCCATCCCTGGAGGGATTTAACAGCCGTGTGGATGTGGCCCTTGGGGACATGGGTCAGTGGTGGCTGTGGCAGTGCTGGGGAATGGTTGGACTTGAGGATCTCAGAGGGCTTTTCCAAATTTAATGATCCTGTGATTTCATGAGCAGCAAGTCATAACTTCCATCTCCCAGGCAAAGATGAGCTGCTTCCTGGCTCTGCCGAGTGGGAACCCGCAGGGCTCCATCAGCACCGACCCCCAGCCCTACAGTGCCAGGCCAACACCCACAGCCTGCCCTGGGGAACGGTCCAGCTCCAGCAGCTCCAGGGGCTTCAAGGCCACGGGGCTGGGGAGGTGGCAAGGAGAGGGCAGAGGGTGGCAGGCACCACCCCAGGCTTGAGGCTCCTCATCCCAGGGGTGCTGCTGCATGCCCAGGCTGACTCTGCCATGGGAATGCTGGGATCAAGGACAGCACCGAGCTGGGGGACCGGAGAAACTGGTGACAGGCTTCTCCCAGCACGGGGAGGACAGGGAGGGGCTCAGAGGGGCTGAGCTCTGTAACCTCCACCCAGAGGAGCTCTGTTAGAGCCCTGCAGCCCCTCTGCCTCCACAGCAAGGAGGGGGACACATCCCCCGCTCTCCCCGGGGGGCTGCTGCATGCCAGGAACCACTTGGGCACCCCCCCAGTGTGCAGGGTGGGTCCTGCTTGGTTCTAAACCAGTCCTTTTCCCACAGCATCTTCCCACAAGGAAAACCCCAGGGGTGGCCAGCATGGGTCACCCCTGGGTGACAGCCTCCAGGCTCCTCTCTGAAAACTTGTGGCATTATTTGCTTTTTGGCATTTTGTTGTTATTCATCTCAATACATCTCTTCTTGGGTTTCAGTCACCAAGCCAGCTGGTGTAGGTGGATACCAGCCTGGCACTGGTGCCAGCATGACCAGAGATGTTCCAGGTCTGTCCTGTCCAGCAGCTGTCACAGTGAATCATGGAATAGTTTGGGTTGGAAGAGACCTTAAAGATCCTCCAGTTCACCTGGTGAACAGCAAATCCCCATTTTCCTGGACAAACCCAGCAGGCAAAAACTGAGAGCAAGAAGGAAGAGTCTGTCCATGGAGAGGGAAGGATGCAGGGCAGATTTATCACAGGTGGGAGGAGGAGAGACAACAAGAAGGTGCCTTAAAAACTCAGGAGAAGCAAGACTTGCTAGATCTGTGGTTTGAAGCCAATTCAGGTGCCAAACCCTGATTTTCCATGCTGTGTTTCTAGAGCTTTGCAGCACCTGAATTGTGTCTATGGAGAGGTTAGGGAAAAGTTTTGTGCTTTTTTAAATAATAGTCTTAATAGTAAATGGAGAATTCATTGCCAAGGCATGATGGCTCCTGATTTTTGAGCACTGAGGTGTGACTTGCCTGTGCTGTCCTGGTGCCTGAGCTATGCCTTTCCCATCAATTTTGAGAATTCCCTTCAGAAATCCCAGCTGAGGGGCACAGCTTGAAGGTACTGAGCATTTTTCAATTCAGTGAAGGAAACACTTGATTGAGGACGAGACAACAATCTTCCAAGGTCCGATTATTCCCTCGAGGTCACTGGGAAGCATAAAAAAAAAAGCAGCTTCATTTCAAGCAGAAAAGGTTTATGTCATGAAATCCAACCTTGTGACGGTGGCTGGAAAACCAGGACACAGAGCCATGGAATATCCTGAGTTAGAAGAGACCCACAAGGGTGATCGAGTCCTGTCCCTGCCCAGACACCCCAACAACCCCACCCTGGGCATCCCTGGGAGCAGTGTCCAAACGCTCCTGGAGCTCTGGCAGCCTCGGGGCCGTGCCCATTCCCTGGGGAGCCTGGGCAGTGCCTGGCCACCCTCAAGGCACAAGCCAAGGAAAAACTCCATCCCTTTCATATCACTTTCCCACTGCCTCCCAGGAAAGCAGTTCTTTCGTGTTTCACTCCTGCAGCTGCGTCACTGCTCCCTCCCAGCCCAGGCTCTCCACCCACTCCATTCCCATCGATTTAGAAGGGCAGCAACACCAGAATGATTGCGCTGGTTTATTGCTGTAAAAGCAGCGTTGACTTCCTAAAGTTTCTGTGCGCTGGAAGCCGGAGCCGGGGCACGGCCTGCAGGAGGAGCTCTCTGGACGTGTCTCTTGGTTGCTTTTTTGTCGGCAGCTCCTGCCTGTTCCGAGGGCTTTACTTCATCTGCAGGCAAACGGGAGGTGGGACCTGGCACCTTCCAATTCCTGCGATCAAACACTTCCACGCACTTCTTAAACTGTTCCTCTGTCTTCTTCCTCAACGCCATCTTTCTCTCCTGTTCTTTCAAAAACTGCTGCTGCAAGTGTTTGTGGAGACGATGAGTTTTCTTTTTGGCCTCGTCAAAACTTTTCACCTTTGTGAGAGCAAACATGAGACCTTATTGCCACTTTCCTACCATGAAATAAAGAATTCCAAAGTGGTGCTTGTCTTCGGGAAGAGACACATCCCACCACATCCCTCACCATGGCCAAGGTGATCTCCAAGCAAAAAGCTATAATAAGCGTAATCACATAATCGCAGAATCGTGGAATGGTTTAGGCTGGAAGGGACCTTAAAGCTCATCTTGCTTCAATCTACAGGGACACCTTCCACCAGATCAAGTTGTTCCAAGCCCTGTCCAGCCTGGCCTGGAACACTGCCAGGGATCCAGGGGCAGTCACTGTTCTGGGCACCCTGTGCCAGGCCCTCTCCACCCTCACAGGGAAGAATCTCTTACCAATATCCCATCTAAACTTATTCTCTTCCAGGGTATCATTGGAACAACATCTGAGTCCCGGTTAATTCCATGGCCAGTGATGCCTGTAGCTTATTCCAAACCACGGGTGAGTTGGAGATAGGCTATGACAGCTGAGGTTAGGATGGAGGCACAACCACTCATGTCAGAGGTGGCCCAAATCCAAGAATTGTCTTTCCCAGCCATTGGAAAGAGCCTTGGCACCCCCTTCTGATCCAGCAGGCTTATCTAAAGGCCTCCTCGTGCTACAGGGGGCCGTGAGCCTTGTCCCGGGGAGAGGAGCCCTCACCTTCTCCTCCAGGACGTGCAGCTTATGGGCGCTGGTGCAGCTGCTTAAGGTGGGCAGGGGGTAGTCCAGGTCAAGGTCCCAGTCTGCAGGGCTGCTCGGGGTGAGAAAGGGCTTTGTGTCAGAGGCCCACAGACCTGTTCCTGGAGTGTAAGGGTTCCCCAGCCCGGCGTGAGGGTTCCCCAGCCCCAGGAGAGTGTGAGGGTCCCCCAGCCCAGTGTGAAGGTTCCCCAGCCTGGTGCGAGGGTTCTGCAGCCCCAGCCCAGTGTGAGGGGCCCCCAGCCCAGTATGAGGATCCTCCAGCCCAGTGAGGGTTCCCCAGCCCGGTGTGAGGGTTCCCCAGCCCAGTTTGAGGGTTCCCCCACCCCAGGACAGCGTGAGGATCCCCCAGCCCCACACCGGGGCCTGACGAGCTGCCGGCTCTGGGGTGGTGCGAAGATGGTGATGCGAGGCCGCGTTTGGCCCTGCTCCTCCATGGCCCCCTGTCTCTGCTGTTGGTGGTCAGTTGTCGTCATGGAGACCTTGACAGGCCGACTGTCACCTCCAAACTCTGCCTCAGTGACACAACGGTCACAACAGCTTGTCCCGCCCTTCACCCACTGCATCAGCACTGTCCTCAATGTCTGCCTGGAGTGGTGACCACCCTCTGTCCTGACATGGACACCCCACCGCCTGCATCTCCAGCTGCTGGGCTCAGTGACAGCGGGGATCCACAGCGTGGGGACACAGGGGTGAGTCCGTCCCCACAGGGGTGTGTCAGTCCCCACTGGCTGCTTAGCCTGATGGAGCACCACTCCATGTCCTCAGTGGGAATAGAATAATGGAATCATGGAATGGTTTGGGTTGAAAACGACCTTAAAGCTCATCTTGTTTCATCCCCTGCCATGAGCAGGGACATCTTCCACTAGACCAGGGTGCTCCAAGCCATGTCCACCCTGGCCTGGATCATTTCCAGGGATGGGGCAGCCACCCTGTGCCAGAGCCTCCCCACCTTCACAGGGAGCAATTCCTTCCCAATATCTAATCAAAACCTACTCTCCTTCAGTTTGAAGTCATTTTTCCTTCCGGGCCCTTGTCCAAAGTCTCTTACCACCTTTCTTTCTCTCTCCATCTTTCTTGCTGGCTCCCTTCAGGTACTGGAAGGCTGTAATTAGGTCACCCTAAAGCCTTTTCTTCTCCAGACTGAGCTATCCCAATTCTCCCAGCCTTTCCTCATAGCAGAGCTGTCCCATCCCTCTGATCATGTTGGTGCCTCCTCTGGCCTGGCTCCAGCAGCTCCAGGTCCTTCCTGTGCTGGGCCCCAGGGCTGGGGCAGCTCTGCAGGTGGGGTCTCACCTGAGTGGGGCAGAGGGGCAGAATCCCCCCTCCCTTCCCTGCTGCCCACGCTGGGGACCAGCCCAGCACACAGTGGCTTTCTCTGAGGTCAAACCCTGCCATCCCATCACAGAGCCCAACAACAGCTCCTGGCAGCAGGGTCAGGCCAGTGCAAAGATCAGCATCAGCAGATCCAGATGCTCAGCTCTCCGGCCGGGATGGCGCCCCATGTTTATGGAAATGAAGTAGGAGAAATGCTGCTGGTCTGAGTACAAACGAGCTGTTGTGACCTCTTGGCAAGAAATCCAGGGAAAGCCAGCAGCAATTCTTCCAGATCCATGCTGGAGCACTGAAAATAAACTCACATCTGAGGAGCTGGAATATGAAGTCTGTGCTGCTGAAAGTACAGAGGATTTGAGATACCCCAGCGAGTAGTGAATTTTACTATAAATAAATTCAGCACAGTTTTCACATCTCATTTGTACCAGGGCCCTGACGGGGACTCCAAGACCACCACGTGCTCAGGGAGTGTTGTTTTATTCCAGCACAAACTGTGCTTCTGAGGCAGGACAGCAACTTGCTGTGAGTCAGGAGACTTGGAATGTCACCAACACTTGTTTTTCCTAACTGCTTTGGGTTTGGAGACAGCAACTCGAAGTCCTGTCATCTGCTGCCTTCCAGAGACGAAAGGAAGAGCACAGGCTCCAGCATCTCTGGTTGGGACAGACCCAAAGATGTCATAACCCTTTCTCTTCCCCCACCTGATTGCCACAACTCTTTTTCAGGACATGCCTTGGGAGATCCATGGTTACTGTCCCTGCCCATGGCAGGGCATTGGAATGAGATGATCTTTAAGGTCCCTTTCAACCCAAATCATTCCATGTCTTATGATTTGAGCAAGCTGCTCCTTGCTCGTGAAGAACCCCATTCTTTGGTGGGGTCCCACAGCCCCCACAGATGTGAGGGGTTGGAGCCCGGTGGGGGTCAGGCTCTTCTCCCAGGAAACAAGAGACAGGACAAGGGAGATGGCCTCAAGTTGCATCAGGGGAGGTTTAGTTGGATATTAGGGAAAAATTCTTCAGAAATTTCTTACCACAGAAAGGGTGGTAAGGCGTTGGAACAGGCCCAGGACTGTGGTGAAGTCCCCATCCCTGTAAATGTTCAAAAGATGTGTGGATGTGGCACTTGGGGACGTGGGTTAGTGCTGACCTTGGCAATGCTGGGGCAACAGAACAGTGATCTTAGAGAGCTTTTCCAATCTTAACCATTCCATGATCCTCTGATTCTATCACTTTAAAAATGTCCTGAAGCTCCTGTGATTTCATCTTTCAGAAACAGCGACTCAGCCAGGAGCCTGCTCAGCAGGGCAGGAGCCTGTGACACAGAGAGCCAGCAGTGAAGCCAGCAAATGGTTAAGGACAAAGCCTGGAGGGGATTTTTGGGTGTTGGAGCAGAGACCGTGGGGCTGGAAGGGAGTCTGAGGGGTCATCCTGTCCATCTCTTGGCCTTCAGTCTCATTTGTACAGCTTCAAATGTCCTCAGCTCTCTGGGCCAGGCTGTCCTACCAGGAAAAATGCAATCTTCCTACATCTACCCTAAAAAGGCTTTGCCATAATTCCAGCTCCATACCCAGGGCAGTCCCTGACACTGTTTGAGGACTGGGATGTGGTCGGTTTAAGAGCACAGCCCAGCATATCCCGAAAGGATATAATTTCCTGGCTCAGGCTACCCAGCTTAGCAAGTGTTTGTCCCTGCTGCCTCCCACTGCAGATCCCAAATCCCTCTGTGCCAGTGCAGTGAGCTCCCAACAGGCCCCAGGGCAACAGTTAATCCCTGTCCTGAAACAGAGATCATTTCCACCCTGTGCTCCCAGGCACACAGTAAATCCACCCTGGATTTCCTCTCCCCTGTGTGGGCACACACTGCTCCTGCTCCAGCGCCATCCCAGCACGTTCCATCGCCACTTCCAAGGAAGGGTTCAGCAGTGCTTCAGCAGCAGATCCAGGAGAAGCTGGCTGGCTGGGTGTCATAACTGCACTGTCCCATTGGACACGGGTTTATTTTTCCCACCTTGGACTTCCACATTTCACCTGGAGCTCCTTGATGGAGAGGGACTTTAAGCAAGGGCATGGAGGGACAGGACACAGGGAATGGCTTCCCACTGCCAGAGGGCAGGGATAGATAGGATATTGGGGAAGAAATTGTTCCCTGGGAGGGTGGGGAGGCCCTGGCACAGGGTGCCCAGAGAAGCTGTGGCTGCCCCTGGATCCCTGGCAGTGTCCAAGGCCAGGCTGGATGGGGCTGGGAGCAGCCTGGGACAGTGGAAGGTGTCCCTGCCCATGACGGGGTGAGATGAGATGACCTTTAAGTTCCCTTCCCACCCGAACCATTCCATGACGCCATGATTCTTTGTCAGTCAGCACTTCCAAGCATGTGGAGATGCCACCCATCCCTCAGAGCTGTGACCCCTCCTCACCAGGTGTCACCCCTCCCCATGCCCATGTGAGGACTGTTCCCGTTGTTCCTTGCTCCAACTGGGCTGGTCCTGCCCCGTGACAGGGGCTGCTCTCCACAAAGGTGTCCCATCTGCTCCCCTCCCACAAAACCCTGGGGCTGAGATGCCTTTCCCTCATCCAGCTTGGCCGGAGCAGCACCAGACTCAGCACACGGGCAGCTGTCACTGTGTGGTGGGAAACCCAATCCTTCCTGGGCCAGAGCAGAGGGATAACACCAGGCTGAGATCATGGCCTGGAATACCCAGAGAGAGAATCACCACACCCAGCCACCCCTCCCACCACTGCTGGGCTTTCCATGGGCAACACAACGCCCAATCCCAGCAGGAATGCTGCCCTTAGGACCCCCACGACCAGCCTGGCTCCTGCCACCGCTGCACGGGGACACCTGGCCACAACCAGCCATGCTCCCTGGAGCTGCAGGGCACTGGGAGCACCACAAGGCACTGAATCTAGGGTGGAAAAGGAAAAGCCATGGATGGAGCCAGGATCCAGGCAGATCCCAGTGCCAGCAAATGAGTCAGGGGGCTGGGATAGGCAGGGAGTCCCTGGGGAAGGACTCCTGAGCCTGCCATGGGTGGCAGGTTTGCAGGTCTCACTCCCCCCCTTCCAACATTCTCCACTATGAAAAAGCCTCTGGAATGTGAGCCCAGAAAGCAAACAGGCTCCTGGCCAGAGCAGGGGCCGGTGGCTGATAACTGCAGGCCCTTTGTTTCCTTTTTGGGATGGGCACCACTCCAGCCACACCTGGGGCATCTTGGCAAAGGTGGCAGCAGCGGTGGCACTGTGGCACACCCCAGAAAGCTGCCCTCCCCTCACTGTGTTCTGGGAAGGAGTCACTCCTCAGGTGCTGCTGGAAGCAGCCTCAAATCACTGCCCTAATAATGGGAAAAAATCGCTGTTTGGGAAAGAGGGTGGGAACCAGGGGATTTTCCAGGGAAGTGGGGTTGTGCTTGTGTGTTCAAGTGAGTCACCACGCTGGAGAGGGGCAAGACAAGCAACACATGGTGTGATTTTTGGGGCTGTCTTGTGCAGGGCCAGGAGCTGGACTCAATGATCCTTGTGGGTCCCTTCCAACCCAGGATACTCCATGATTCCATGACTCAGGGGACAGGATGCTCCAGCGTCATGCCACCCCAGGGCAGGGCAAAGCTCCCAGCCCTTTTCCAGACACTTGTGGTCAGTGACTGCTCTCCACGTCACTGCATCCCTCCCATGTCCTGTGGGGTGTCCCAGTGCCAGCCCTGGGCTGCCAAACCGCAGCTGTCCCTGCTGGAGCTGGAGATGCTGGACATGGCTTCCCCAGGAGCTGGAACATCCTGAGACATTTCCGTGCCTCAGTTTCCTATCCCTGCACTGGGTGCTCCTCCCTTCCTTCCTTCTTGGCCAGGAGATCACTGGGAGCCGAGGGTGGAGTACAACAAAAATAGAGCTTTATTTTGGGACAAGTGCAATCGGAGCTGGGTCCTTCGGCCCCGGCGCGGGGATACGAGCGTGGCAACGGCCACCACGGACCCCAGCAGCGGTGCCAGGGCACACACACGGGGTTGTCCCTTTGCCATGGTGAGCATGTGCTGTGTCACAGCCCAGCGCTGTCCTGGAGCGATGGCAGCTGGTCCAGGCTGCTCCTGTCCCCTCGGCTGGACTCTCACCATCTCTGCCACGGATGCCAGTCTGCAGCGAGCTGGGAGGGGTGGGGACAGCTGTGGGGGCTGAAGGGCACGGTGAGGACAAAGACGACACTGGCAGCACCACCGGCAGCCCCGTGGGATTGTCACGACACGGTGGGGAGGGGGACAGGAGAGGGGACACGCACCCGCCCTGTCCTGGGCGTGCTGTTCAGCCATGAGAACCGAGCGTGTACAGAGAGCCAGGGGCCACTCCAGCCAGCAGAGCTCAGTAGTGACACACACACAGACACACACACACAGACACACAGACACACGTCTGTTTTCCCAGGTGGGACAGCAGCTGGATGCATGGAGCTGTGTATCCAGAGCCGTGTATCCAGAGCCACGTCCGTGGGCATGCCCAGCCTGCGTGTGCACACGGGCACACACGCGCAGAGCCGGTGCACACACACAGGTACCTGCTCAGCTGCACAGAGCCCCTGTGCACAGCGGTACCTGCCACCAACACACACCTGCACACACACACAGAGTGCGCACACCCAGCCTGTGCACACCAGCACACGCGTGCCACACAGACACTCACACACGTGCAGTCTGTACCAATGCACATGTGCCCACAAGCACGAGACCTGCTCACACGCGGAGCAACGTGCACATTAACACACACGTGCACACTGACACATGTACAGAGCTGTGCACACCAATGTGTGCACTGTCACACACATCAACACACGCGTGCCCCACAGAGCCACGCTCACACCTGCAGAGCCTGTGCACACCAACACACACAGAGCTGTGCACAGACCCGCTCACACCTGAGAGTGTGCAATTCAACACACTTGTACACAGCTGTGCACACAACACGTGTACGCATCAGCACACCCCTGGGCACAGTGCTGGGCACACCAGCACACGTGTACACTGTGCAAAGCAGGACGTGTACACCCACATCTGGGCACACCAGAAAACACACGTGCACAGAGCCGTGCACAGACACACAGGTGTGCCCGGCACTGTGCACCTCAGCACCTGTGTGTGCACACAGAGCCGTGCACACTGGCACACACGTGCAGAGTCACAGACACCAGCACACACGTGCACAGCACTCCCCCAGAGCCCTCCTGGCCCCAACGCCCCCACGGGTCCCTACTCGTGGCGCGGGTGCCGCCGCAGCCCCCGCAGGCCCCAGCAGGCGGCCAGGAGCCGGGGCTGGTGGTACAGCACCATCCCGGCCAGCGTCAGCGCCACACCGGCGTAGCCCAGCGCGCCCAGCCGCGTGCCGAACAGCAGCCGCGACAGCAGCAGGTTGCCCACCACGGTGAGGCTGCCCAGGAGGTGCAGCGTGAGGGCCGAGGTGAGGGACAGGAGGCAGGAGGTGGCCAGGTTGTAGAGGACGGAGCCGAGGCAGCTGAGCAGGACGCAGCCCCAGAGCGCGGCATCGGGGCGAAGGACGCCCTGCCACGAGGGGCCCACCTCCAGCGCCACGGCTGCCCCGAAGAGCAGCACAAAGCTTGGCAGAGACGTCAGGCCGAGCAGCGACAGCGCGTCCAGACGGTCCTCCTGCAGCAGCACACCTGGGGGGACAGGGGACAGTCAGGGGGACATCCCACGGGGACACCCACCCGCCACAGGGACACCCAGCACCCACAGGGGACACCCAACGACACAGGTCCAAGCAGCAAAGAAATCCCAAATGTCACTGCAAAGGAGAAAATGAAGCGGGGCAGTTCCTTCCATGGGCTGGGGGTGCGCTGGTTTGGGGGTGGTCCCAGTTTGGAGGTTCCCAGGTCTGGATGTGTCTCTGTTCAGAAGTTTGGGAGTCCTTCATTTCTGGGATTCCTTGGTTTAGGGGTGCCCTGGTTCAGGGGATGTCCCACTCTGGGGATGCCCTGGTTCAGAGGGCATCCAGTTTCAAGGGTGCCTGGGTTTGAGGGTCAGGGTGCCACGGGCAGGGTTGGACAGGGCAGTTTTCCCAGCCTGTTTTGGAGCATTTCTCCCCATGTCCCCCGTTCCAGGTCATCCAAGGACAGTGGGGACAGGAGGCACAGCAGGGCTGGCTGCCACACACAGACATGCCCCTACCCTCCCCGGGGCCACTGTCCATGTCCCACCAGGGGTGAAAAGGTGATAGGGCACTGTCACAATGACCAGTGGTGTCCCTTGGGGGGCCACAGCACACCAGTATAGCCATGGGGACCTTGGGGTGGGTGCAGGGCCCCATGCCAGAGCCCATCCCTGTGGTGCCCTGAGTCACAGGCTCTGGAAGAAACACTCCCTTGCCAGCCAAAAACATTCCAGCTGGCTTCTCGCTGCCATTTGCCAAGGACACCATGGCCAGGGGGGCACCTTGGCCACCAGAGCCCCCGGGAAGGGGGGACTCGCAGGGAGCCCAGCAGCCCACAGGGACGGGACAGGCTGGGTGACCCCGTGCCAGACTACGGCACTTCCATCCCCCACGGCCCCAGGACACCGCAGGGACACCAATGGTGTCATAACTGACAAATTAGAGTCACGTCACCTCAGGGCCACAAGCACGACACAGCCCTGAGGGGCAAAGGTGGCTCTGAGGTAGCACCAGAGACAGAGTGGGCATGGGGTGGCACTGGAGCTGGGGTGATTCAAGGGTAGCACCAGGGCCAATGAGGACAGCAGGTGGCACTGGGGCTGAGGTGAAACTGGGAGCCAGAATGCCACCACGGCTGGGATGATGCTGAGGCCAGGAGGGGCAGGGAGTGTCACCAGAACAAGGGTGGCACTGGGGTGACACCAGTGATAGGGTGGGGTGGCATTGGGGCTGGGGTGACACCAGGGCAGGCAGTGGGCGGCAGGGTGAGCAGGGAGAACCCCCAGCACCAGAGTGGCACCGAGGTGACACCAGCACCCCTGCGCCCCAGGGGCCGTGCCAGGGGCGGGCGGACATGCAGGAAAGGGACAGGGACAGGTGGCACTTACTCTGCTGGATGGACTTGAGGGCGCGGAGCACGGTGGCGGCCAGGAGGAAGCCGCAGCCGGGCTGGGAGAAGCAGAGCCCGCCGGCGATGCTGCAGGCGGCCCCGGCACACACCGGCCCCATGGCCCAGAACTGCAGCGGGTGCGGCCGCCGGCCCCCCAGCACCCCCAGCACCAGCGTCACCAGCGGCGTGGTGGTGGCCACGGCCTGCGCCACGTCCAGCTGCACGTAGCTCAGGCCCAGGTTGCCCAGGGCCACGCTGGTGCAGAAGGTGAGGCTGAGCAGGTAGATCCTGGCGCGGGGCCGGGGGCCCGGTGCCCGCGCCCAGCCCAGCGGGTAGCCCACGGCCACGCCGGACAGCATGTGCAGCGCCGAGAGCAGCAGCGGGTAGCGGAACCCGTGCGCCGCGAAGATCCACTTGTTGAGGCCGGCCATGGTGGTGCCCGTGCCCAGCCAGGCCAGCACGCTGAGGGTCAGCGGCAGCGCCGGCCCCGGCGGCCGCCCCCCGTCCGCCTGCCCCGGGTCGGGCTTCCAGGGCCGCGGGGCGCCCGAGCCCGCCGTGCTCATCGCGGCTTCATCGCCCCGCCGCGTCCGCGGGCACATCGGCACCGGCTCCGCTGCCTCCGGCTGCCCCTCGCCGCTCTGCCCCGTCCTCCCGAGAGCCCCGCGATGGGTGGCGGTGACAGCGGTGCTGGCGCGGTGGCGGCCGCGCTGTCCCCGCTCCCTGCGGCGGTGGCGGCCGCGCTGTCCCCGCTCCCTGCGGTGGCGTGCCCCGGCCGGCGGTGCTGGCGGGGCTCAG
>VWZT01006867.1:102281-113706 GCA_013397055.1 Pachycephala philippinensis
TGTGTATGAACATGACTGATGTCTGTGTGCACATCTCGTGTGTGTGTGCACTTTTGTGTGTATATGAACGTGCATTGATGTGTGTGTCCTTGTGCACACACGAGCACACGTGGGGACGGGGGTGTCTGTGTGTGCCCCTGTGTGTGTGTTGTGTGTTCAGGGGTGCCACGCTGCCCCGCAGCCCTCTGTCCCCAGCTCTGTGTCCCCGGCGCCCACCCTGGGCCAGCCCGAGCTGCCACAGCCAGAGGGGCCCCCCGAGCCCCCCATTGCTGCTGGCAGGGCTGGAGAGGCCGCACTGGGGGGGGATTGCAGCACCCAAACCATCCCAGGCGGCTGCAGCTCCTGCTCCAGCCTGCAGATTTTCCCGGGAAAATGGATCCCAGCGCCCTCAGGGAGCTCCCGCCAGTGCTGGTGGTGTCCCAGTGGAGGATGCCCACTCTGCTCCCGGGCTGCCCATGGCCCAGCTCCCTCTTCCCCCAATCCCAGCCCTGCGGCATCTCCCACCGGGCTTGGGAGTCACCCTGGGAGTCACCCTGGGAGTTTTCCCAGGACGGGCAAAGGTTGGCTGGGCGGGCAGAGCTGCTGGACCTAGGCCACAAATCTGCTGTGCCCATGGCCGGGACACACCAGGCGCCAGTGAGATGCTTTCCTGAGAATTGCCGTGCCCGTGACATGCCCACGTGCCTCATTCGAGCCACACACCCCCCAGTCCCCGTGTCCCTGGCCCCAGTATCTCTCCTCTCTGGCTGCAGGTGACCAGGATGCTGTGGCATGGGAAGCCCTGGAGGTCCATGTGCAAGGGGCTGGTCCTGGGGACCCTCCTGACCAGCTTCATGTTGCTGCTCTACTCCTACGCCGTTCCCCCGCTGCAAGTCAGCGTCACTGAGTGAGTCTGGGGTCCCCGCGTGTCCCCCCTGCAGCTCGGCCTCCCTGTTCCACACTGGGAACCCCCAACTGGGTGTGGGGGACATGGAGATGGCCCTGGGGCTTTCCAGGCCCTGGTGACTTCACACCAAGATGTGCCCTTCCTGCTGGAGGCTGCACCCTGTCCCACTGCTAGGGGAGAAGTGGCCCCCAACTCCCCGGGGGGCTGGGGACACACCCTGGGGCACTCACTGCTCCTGGGTGGAAAGGGGAGGGAGGAGGGAAGGGGGAAGAGAAGGGATGAGGGGAGACGGGAGGGGCAGAGAGGAGAGGAGAGGACTCGAGTCTTGTGTTCTTTCACTGCCAGAGCTGTGTATGGCTTGGCTCCCAGCTGTGCTTGCTGTCATCAAATTTATCTCCAAGCTTGAAAGCAAGGTCCATGTGCAGGTGCCTCATAAACCTAGTGCTGACCTGTGCAGTTGGATGGGATCCTTATCAAGGATCAGTCTGGCGAGTTCATTACAGGTGTCCAAAGTCACCCAGCTCTGTGGGCTCTGCTTGCTGCCTCAGGCAGCTCAGATAACACCCCTTGTGTCCTCACGTGCTCCTCCAGGGCCCATGAACTCATCTGTGGGGCCAGGCTCTGGGATTATTTCTCCCTTTGCTGGGGGCTGGATACTTCATGGATCCCACAAGGTGTTGAGAGGTCCCAGACCACAGATCCCATGAGGGGTTTGTGACTCCTCTAAGGGGTTGAGAACTCCCAGGCTTTCTCCATGGATCCTACAAGCGGCTGAGAGCTCCCAGACCTCCTCCATGAACCCCATGAGGGGTTGAGAGCTCCCAGACCTCCTCCATGAACCCCATGAGGGGTTGAGAGCTCCCAGGCCTCCTCCATGGGTCCCATGAGGGGTTGAGAGCTCCCAGGCCCCCTCCATGAATCCTACAAGGGGTTGAGAGCTCCCAGACCTCCTCCATGGGTCCCATGAGGGGTTGAGAGCTCCCAGGCCCCCTCCATGAATCCTACAAGGGGTTGAGAGCTCCCAGGCCTCCTCCATGGATCCTACAAGGGGTTGAGAGCTCCCAGGCCTCTTCCATGGATCCTACAAAGGGTTGAGAGCCCTCAGACCCCACAAAAATGTTATCAGCTCCTCTCCATGGAGTTGTGGCCATGGAGAGTCCCCCTTAATGCACTTTTTGGCATCACCTCCACCAGGACCACCACGGCCATGCCCATGGAAACCCCCTGCTCTATTTCTGTTTTCAGCACCTATTCCCATTTCCAGCACCCGTCCCCAGGTCCAGAACCTGTTCCAATGGGTCCAACACCCATTCCCAGGTTCAGCATATATTCCCAAGGTCCAGCACCCATCACCAGATCCAGCTCCTCCAGCACAGAATACCCCTAAGCCTTCAAAGTGCCAGGGCCACTCTCACCATGGTGTTCCACCTCTTCTCCCACCCAGAATCCCCGTCCCCTCCTCCTGCTCCTCCCCCCTGTCCCCCGTCCAGGCTCCGTCCGCGTCCAACGGCACGGGCAGCGCCTCAGGGTGGAGCTGCCGGCCCAAGCTCAACGTCATGTTCATGAAGACCCACAAGACCGCCAGCAGCACCATTCTCAACATCCTCTTCCGCTTTGGGGAGAAGCATCGCCTGAAATTCGCCTTCCCCAACGGCCGTAATGACTTCTACTACCCGTCCTTCTTCGAGCGCAGCCAGGTGCAGCACTACCGGCCCGGGGTGTGCTTCAACATCATCTGCAACCACATGCGCTTCCACTACGAGGAGGTGCGCAAGCTCCTGCCGCCCGACGCCATCTTCGTGACGGTGCTGCGGGACCCCGCGTACCTCTTCGAGTCCTCCTTCCACTACTTCGGGCCCGTCATCCCCCTCACCTGGAAGATCTCCGGGGAGGATAAGCTGGACGAGTTCCTCCGGGACCCCCAGCACTACTACGACCCCAACGGGTTCAACGCTCACTACCTCCAAAACCTCCTGTTCTTCGACTTCGGCTACGACAGCAGCATGGACGCCAACAGCCCACTGGTGGAGGAGCACATCCAGGAGATCGACCGCCGCTTCCACCTCGTCATGTTGCTCGAGTACTTCGACGAGTCGCTGGTGCTGCTCAAGGACCTGCTGTGCTGGCAGCTGGAGGACGTCCTCTACTTCAAGCTCAACGCCCGCAAGGGCTCCACTGTGTCCCGGATGACCCCTGAGCTGTACGAGCAGGCGACCGCCTGGAACCTCATTGACGCCAAGCTCTACCGCTACTTCAATGCCACCTTCTGGCGCAAGGTGGAGGCCTACGGGAGGGAGAGGATGGCCAGGGACGTGGCCGAACTGCAGCGAGAGAATGAGAAGATGACCAGCATCTGCATCGACGGGGGCCACGCCGTGGACGCCAGCGCCATCCAGGAGTCCTCCATGCAGCCCTGGCAGCCCCTGGGGGAGAAGACCATCCTGGGGTACAACTTGAAGAAGAAGATCAGCAAGAAGCACCAGAAGCTGTGCCGCAAGATGCTGACGCCCGAAATCCAGTACCTGACTGACCTGGGGGCCAACCTCTGGATCACCAAGCTATGGAGCTACGTGCGGGACTTCCTCAAATGGTAGGGGCTGGCAGGTGCCCTGCTCCCCTGGGGAAGAACCAGGTGCTTTCATTTTTCTTACTCATGGTTCTCTTGGTTTGGAACTGGCTGTAGGCTCTGGAACTTTTGGGGGGATCCTCCATCACCTTCCTGCAGAGCCCCAGCTTGGGCAGGAGAGTGAAGACTCTGCCTCCGTCAGCGGGGTCAAGGACTTGGGGCTCAGGGGTGGTGTTTTCCTGCAGGATCCACTTCTTCCTTCTCCATGGAAAGGCTGGAGGAGGGATTTGTGAAGGATGTGGCCTTGTCACAGCGGGAGCAGGACATCCATCACCAGGTTCCTGGGTGCAGGCAGGGATGTGCTGGGACATCAGTGGCAGAGGGTCCCCCTTGCCCGGGGTGAGCAGAGATGCCCACAGGGAATCCGACCCTCCAGGGGCTCCTCAAATCACCCCACTGAGCCCTGCTTTTGGGGTGTGGGAGTGTCAGAACCTGCTGCACTGCCTCAGCCCATGGGTGTGATGAGTGCAGCGTGTTCTCAGCCCACCCACAGCCATCACTCCATGGCAGGCTGTGACCCAGGGCCACCCGGAGCCATTTGGAGATTGGAAAACCCACCCCAAAAGCCCCGGCCTTTATCAACAGGTCCCCATGGCAAAGGGCACCCCCTCCCCGCCCCCCAACATCCCGGTTAGAGGGCCCCATGGCCCCGGTCCCCACAGGGGACATCCCAAAAGGCCAACAGGGTCTGGTGACAACTGGCGTGGGGAGGAGATGGGAGTGGGTGCGGTGGGACTGTCCTCGTGATGCCGTCCCGGGCACGGTGGGGATGCTGAGGGCAGGGGCCATCCCCAGTCCCCACCTGCCTTGGGGACAAACCTCGTGCGTCCCAGCTGGGCTGGATGACACCGGTGACGCCGCGTCCCGCTGAGAGTGGCCCTGGTTGGGCACAGAGGTGGCACTTGTAAGTGAGCCTCCCCCCCCAGCACAGGGACCCCCTTGTCTCCCCACCTGTGTTCTGCTCCTTCTGTAAAGACCAGGAATAAAATACAATTTACTTTTGTAATATAGTTGTATATTTGGCAGTTTTTAATATAAGGATGGTCCAGCTGGTCTCCAGCCGTCTGCTTCTTCTCCGGGATGGGATGGATGGGCTGAGGATGTCCTTACAGCCACAGCAGGATGCTCAGCCAGTCCCTGCTCCTTCCGGAGCTCCCCAGGGTCCTGCCCCCATCAGTCCTGGGGGTGGGAGGCCCCGTGTCCCCCAGGCAGTGCTGAGGAATGAGACCCCCAGTGCGAGTGGGGTGCCTGCGTCTGTCCCCAGTGTCCCTGCTGGGTGCTGGGGGACATCCCCATGGTGTGCAGGTGTCCCCAGGAAGGTCTGCTGGCTTCCCAGGGACACCAGAGCCATGGGACAGCCATCACTGGTGACACTTGTGTCACCACATCCCAGCTCCGCTGCTGGTGGGGGGCACCCCATTTCAGGAGTGGCCATGGGACTTGCACTGGGACTTCTCACTGCTCCCTGTCCCTCTGCACCCAGGCCACCAGGTCAGCCCACTCAGAGGAGGCCTGTGGTGGGGTGTTGGGGCTGTGGTGGGGACACCTGAGACAGGCAGGACCCAGGGACACAAGCACTTCACCAGCACTGTCCTGGCTGTGACCAAACTTCTGCACCCAGGTGGGACTTCCTGCCCTGGAGAGCTGGAAGCAGAACTGTGATGGGACAAGGAGGGGTACTGGGGACTGGGACCAGGATCAGCCATGGGATGTGGTGACAATGACAGTGGTGGGGTCAAAACTGTGGTGGGCTTAGGAACCATGAGGTGGGACCATTGACATCCAAGGGACCGAGGCTGAGAGATGGGACCAGACCATGCGGTGAACTGGGACCAGAGCAAACTGGTCAGACCAGGACCACGTGCAGGAGTAAAAGAACATAGTGGGACCAGCACCATGCACAAGACCAGGACTAACTGGTGGGGATGGAACCTTGTGGTGGGATCTGGACCTTGGTGAGGACCAGGACCACAACAAGTACATGGGGGGACCAGCACCACGCCTGGGAACAGGACTGATTGGTGAGTATGGGACCAGAAATAACTGGTGGGTATGGGATCATGCTCAGGACCACCTGCAGTACCAGTCTGAGTGGTGGCACTGGGACTATGGGATGGAATGGGGACTGGAAGATGGGCATAGACGCTTGTGGTGGGACTGGGAAGGTGTGAGGGGTGGGACCAGCCCCAGGTGTGGGGCTGCCGATGGCTGCAGAGACCAAGCAAAGCCCCAACCCCACCAGTTGCCAGCTGGGGCCCATTGACACCCAGCCCCAAGCCCTTAAAGACCCGCAGCTGGGTGGGTGGGGATGCTGCTCACCGGGGATGGAGCTGTGCTGGTTGGTGCTGGTGTGTGGGGCTGTGCTGAGGGTGGCAGGTGAGTGGGGCTGGGATTCCCCTTCAGTCCCCTCACTGGTTGTACTGGGGGGCTGGGTGGTGGGTGCCCCTTGTTTTGGCCAGTGCTGGTTCCTGATGGTCACCTGGGGACTGTCCTGGTGGAGAGGAGCCTTCCTAAAGTGATCCCAAGCTCTGAGGGTTGGAGTAGGGGGGCTGGCAGGAGCTCCCCCAGGTCCCAGCAGGGCTGGTGGGACCTGTTTGGGGTGGGGGGGATCAGAGGCACTGGTGGGGTCTGTGGCTGCTGGCAGTGGTGTCCACCCCATGGGCAGCTCCTGGGCTGTCCCCAGCCCTGGTCAGGGTCACAGTGCTGGGAATGCTCCTGGTGTGTTCCTGTAGTGCAGTGAATTCCTGCTGGGGTGGGGCTGGAGACTGAGGAGCCCCTGATGTGCTCCTGGGTGCTCTGCCTGCCTTTGTGCTGCTGCCACCTGTCCCCAACACGTCCTGGGGACACCTGAGGACCTGGATGTCCCTGCTGTGTCTGGGACATGCTACTGCTGGCTCAGCCCTCCCCTTGCAGGGACCACCATGGCTCCAGCTGCCCCAGAGCCCCCTGGTCACACGGTGACAGCTCCAGTGATGTCCTCAGGCGTGGGGACAGGGAGGGTTCACCCCCACTCTGAGGAGCCCATCATGACCTTCACCTTGAGGCTCCTGGATGGTGAGTGCTCTGGGGCTGCTGTGGGAAAATGCTGGGGTGTGAGACCATGGGATGGGACCAGCCAACACCTTTGGGCTCAACCAGCAGCAGTCAGTGCCTTTTCCTGGAGGGCCCCAGCAGTAGAAGCACCAGGAAAGGTGGCTGTCCCTGCAGGAACTGCCCCCTGTCCTTGTGGAGGGTGTAGGGCTTTGGATGGCGGGGCTTTGAGATGTTCCCAATCCTGTGCCTGATACCACAATGGGGTTTGGGGGTCAGCTCTGCCCCTGATGGGTGTCATGGTCCCTCTCAGCTCCATGGAGGGGTCCAGGAAGGTGCTGTAGCTCTGGAGAGCAGGGAAGCCAGGCGTGGGGGCCAGAACCAGGATGGGGGCGGGAGGCACTCTGAAAGGGGCAAGCTGTAGGGATGGGGGCCAAGACACTGGTGGGGGGTGGTCTGGGATGTGTCTGGTGCCCCCATCTCTGGTGGGATAGGTTTGGGTGTGTCACACTGAACCCACACTTCTCAGAGGACTCCAGTGCCACAGAGAAGCTGCCTGTGCTCAGACCTGGCTCTATGATCCACCTGGAAGCCAGTGTCCACTTCAGTCCCAGCATCTCCATGAAGATCCACGTGGATCAGTGTTATGGGACCACCACGGAGCAGCCAGGACAGTCCAGGAGGGTCTTCATGGTGGTGAACAGCCGTGGGTCAGTGCTGGCGGGAAGTAGGGGCTCCTTCTCCAGGCACCCTGGGGTCCTGCAGGATGTCCTGATGGAGAGGGATGTCCAGAGCCTGGAGACAGCCCTGGAATGTCCCTGTGTCACTCTCCTGCCACAGATGCCTGCACGGGGAGAAGCTGGGGAATGTGTCTGTCCAGCACCAGCGAGGGGGGTCTGTCCTCCAGCTCTCCATCCTGGCCCCCAGCCTGAAGGGGGAGCCCGAGGAGGAGCAGGTGAGGTCGGGATGACGCCCTTGGTGATGGGATGGAGGTCCCAGGGAGGGGGATGACCTGGGTGTCCCAAAGCATTGTCCCTCCTGGGATGTTCTGCTCCTGCTGGGGTGGCCTCAGCCCCATGAGGTCAGGTGGGAGGAGAGCAGGGTCCCTGAGGAAGGATGTGGCATCTCAGCAGGTCTATGTGCACTGCCTGCTGACGGCACGGGGACAAAGACATGCCACCAGGTCCTGCTTCTACAGCCACACCACAGCCAGGTACACGGGGTGCCCTGGGACACGAGCACCCCATGGGTGTGTTGGGGGCAGAACCTACTTCTGGGGTGGAGACCCATCTGGGAGGACCCAGTCAGCCCACCGTGGTCTAGATGCCACCTCTTATTCGATGGCAGCTGGTGGCATCGCCACAGGTCCCAGCTCCCTCGTGCTGCAGATGTGTCGGAAAGGTCCTTGGAGTCACCTGGGGGGACATCTCTGGGTCTTGTGGTGGAGTCTGGGGACACCTAGAGCCACCCCCCCAGTTCTGCCCTCTCCTCTCCCAGCTGGCACAACGCAGAGGACCCCGCCTGGAGTGCCCCGTGCCACTGCTGTGACACCGGCTGTCCCCCTGCTGACACCCTCCGTGGAGACACGCCAGGTACTGGGGTGGGACAGGGTGGCCCCATGTTGGTTTGGGGTCTTGGGAGGGCTCCCGGACCTGGGCTGGACTGCATTGGACATATCCTCCCATAGCATTCCCAGGAGAGGGGACGCTCCACCGGGAGACAGTTGGACCCGTGCTGGTGCAGGAGAAGGTGCCATGGTACAAAGGTGAGGGACACCCCAACCCTCTGCCATGTCCCCAAAACCCCACCCCTTGTGCTGAACCCCCCTCTGACTCCCAGGTGTGTTTTTTGCCATCCCCAGCACCGTGCCAGTCACTCAAGAGGTTCCTGCTGGCCGGGCTGGCCCTGGTGGGCAGTGCCATGCTGGTGGTCATTGTGCTGGGGGTGCTGCTGGGGCTGGCCCTGACCAACTGTCGCCTGGGCAGATCCCGGCAGGGACAGCGGCCACCGAGGCAGAGGTGTCCCTTCCAGGTTGAGCTGCAGAGCGTGGTGGGGGCCCTGGTCCTCAGGGAGACTGAGAAACAGGGCGAGGTGGGACCAGAGCCCCTTTCTCACCAATAAATGGGGTTTTGTTTTCTCTAAAGCTTCTCCTGGTGGTAGTGTGTGGATGCCACCAAGGGATAGGGATGTGCCACTACAGTGGCAAGCCACATCTCCTCCAGGTTCCCCCAGGTACATGGAGACGTGGCTTCCAGGTGTTGTGGCACTGTCCCAGCCTGGAGTGCTGGAGCTGGTGGCTCCTGGCTGAGTGCATTTCGAGGCCTTGGAGACCATGGACATGGTGGCAGCTCCTTGGGGACAGTCCCCAGGATGTCCCATGAGGCTGTGGAGATGGAGAGGTTCTAGGGTGGGGCCAGCAGGGCTGCTCTGAGCAGGTAGAGACCTCTTATCCCGGGGTAGAGACCCCCAAGGGGTTAGGACCCACCCAGACCCATGTGCCCCCAAGGAGAGGACATGGCCTGCCTGTGGTGGCACCTCAGCATCACCCATCAGGGCTCATGTTTGAAATGGTTTATTAGGACCAGCGTGGGGCAGGGTGGCCACTCTGGGGGTCACCAGAGTGAGGGGTCACAGTAGGTGGGTCACAGCAGCATGCCTCAGTTTCCCCAGAGTGCATGGGGTGGAGCTCAGTGGGACGTTGGGGGCTCTCCTGGTGTCCCGTAAAGCTTGCGGAGGCTGGAATCCATCAGGAAATCCACAGTCCTGTGGCAGGAGAGGGCGTCAGTGGGGTCCCGGGGGGGTCTTTGGGGCAGTGGATGTGAAGTGGGATGGGTGGGGCTGTCCTTAATATCCCTGAGACAGCAGCACCTCCAAAACCAGGCTTAGCACAGCCTCACTGTGCTAATCCCGGCTCAGCTCCGGATAATCCCCATCCTGACAGGGACGTGTCCTGGCTGGACCCCAGCAAAGCCCCTTTGGAGCGGAGACATCCCGTCACCACCCTCCGCTCCCAGCCCCAAGCCCACACTGGGACCAGCTCCCCAAGGCAGACAAACGTGCTCCATCCCTCTGGGATGTGGGGATGGGGTGGTGGCACCCACCTGCCCCCCGCCCCAGGGGTGTCCCGGTGTCCCCGTTACCTGTCGATGGGGGTGATGATGATGGGGATGGCAGCCAGCCCCAGGGCAGTGGTGGTCCAGCGGCGCACGGGCAGAGGCCAGCGGGTGAGGGACCCCAGCAGGGCCAGCGAGGCAGCGCAGAGCCGGTTGATGGTGAAGCCGGGGATGGCCACCGAGGCCAGGCTCTGCCACACGAAGGTGTCCACCACGGCCACCCCCACCCGCGTGGGGTCCTGTGCGTGGGCCTGGGGGGACACGGGGGTCAGGGGAAGGGTGAGGAGGGAGCGGCTGGGGGGTGAGGAGGGGGTGGCACTCACGGCGGCGGCTTTCCGACCCTTGTCGATGGCGTCGGCGGTCACATAGGCGGTGGCCACGCCGTAGCTGGCCCACACCACCGACACTGGCACCAGTGGGCGGAAGGACTCGCCCACCTCGTTGGCGTAACCTGAGGGGATGGTAGGGTCAGGGACCGACTGTGTCCCCATGTCACCCCCCAGCGTGTCCCAGTGTCACTGGATGGATCCTGCACAGCGGGTGTTTGGAGTGCCTGGGTCTCCTTGGACCCCACTGCCACCAGGACAGCTGGGCTGGGGGTGACCGCTGCCAGGGGTGGTGTCTGTGACTGGTGCCCAGTGCTAGTGCCAGTGCCCGGTTCTGGTATCTGTCTCTGCCCAGTGCCCGTAACTGGTCCTGCTACCCCGTGTCCATGCAAGGTGCTGGTGACAGTGACAGGTGCTGGTGTGCAGTGCTGTTACCCTGTGTGCTGGGCCGTGCCAGTGCCCAGTGCCAGGGCCTGCTGTGTGGGGCTGATATCCGGTACCAGAACCCTGTATCAGTGCCCGGTGCAGTGCCCTGTACTTGGTGCTGGGTGTCGGTGCCCCGTGCCCAGTACCACAGACCCAGTGCACTCGTGGTACCGGTGCTTCGTGTCAGTGCCCGGTGCCGGTACCACGTGTGGTGCCCAGTACCTGGGGCAGTGCAGTGTGTGCTGTTGGTGCCTGGTACACAACGCAGTGTCTGGTGTCAAGTTCCCGGTGTGGTGCCTGACGTCGGTACCCGGTACCAGTGTCTGGTGCTGTGCTCAGTGCCCAACACTGATGCCCAGTTCCTGGTGTCAGTACCCACTGTCACTGCCCGGTTCCTGGTGCCCTGTGACAGGAGCCAGTGTCCGGTATCACTGCCCCGTTTGCGCAGCCCGTACCCGATGTCAGCGCCCCGTACCCAGGGTCAGCACCCACTGTTTGTGCTGCCGGTACCCGATGTCCGTGCCCGATGTCCGTGCCCAGGTCCCGGTGCCGGTATTTGATGTTAATGCCCAATGTCAATGCCCAGGTCCCTGTGCCTGTACCCAGTGTCAATGCCCGGTGCTGGTACCCGGTACCACCCGATGTCAGCGCCCGGTTCCCGGTGTCAGTGCCCGGTTCCCGTAGCTCCCGGCGCCGGTACCCAGTGTCAGCGCTCTGCACTCAATGTCAGTGCCCGCTTCCCGGTGTCAGTGCTCAATGTCAGCGCCCGGCTCCCGGGGTCAGTGCCCGGTTGCCGGAGTCAGCGCCCAGTGCCGGTGCCCGGTGCCGGTGCCCGGTTCCCGGTGCTCACCCAGGTATCGGACCCACGTGTCCCGGTACAGGTCCGGCTCCTCCTGCCCCATGGCGCGCGCCACCGCTGCTGCAGCATGCCCCGCCCACCGCGCTACGTATTCAAACCACGCCCCCAGGTTGATTTGCATAGCCACACCCACCATACGTATTAACCCCGCCCCTCGGG
>VWZT01006867.1:122666-146089 GCA_013397055.1 Pachycephala philippinensis
TGGGAACTGGAGGGGACTGGGAGGCACTGGGGGTTGGTGGGGAGGCCAGAGACTCTGGGGGACTGACCAGGGCAGGTAGCCCATTGCCCGGGTGTGGCCAGCAGCAGGTGCAGGCAGGGGAACAGAGGCAGTGGGGGCCAGGCAGTGTTCCCTGCGCCCCCCAGCTGCTGTCTCTGTCCCCACGCAGTGCCCGGCTCCCCAGGACTCCTGGGGGCATGGTTAAGGTGCACTGAACCTTGGGATGTTTCCCAGCTCTACCTCTCCTTGCCATGTCCCCAGGTGGGTGATGTGGAGCCAGAGCTGGGCGCTGCCGACAGCTGGATTGGGGTGGTGCCCGTGGGCACCGAGGAGCCGGCCGAGGGCCCCCGGAGTGCTAAGGAGGAGTCCTTCACCACTGCTGTTGTCACCAAGGTGACCCTCTGCCTGACCCTGTCCCCTCTGCATGACCCTGTCTCCTGCCTGGCCTGGGGGCTCCCATGGTGTTTGCAGGTCACAAACCCACAGGGGTGTCACCTCTTGGCCAGATCTGGGGGGTTCTGATCTGTGCTTGGTGGCCGGTGGGTCTCTGACAGGTTCTGACCCCCCTTGGGTCCCTTGTGACCCTTCACCATGGCAAAGAGGTGCTGGGTGCTTCCTGCAGCAGGACAGGAGCTTGTCGGGGACACGGCCCTGCTGTCCCCTGATCGTGTCCCCACTGTCCCTGCAGATGAAGCGAGCTCTGGTGCTGGGGGCCTCTGCCCTGCTCATCCTGGCGCTGAACCAGAACGCCATCCGTGAGGTAGGACGGTGCTGGTGGTGGGGCTGGGGGGTGATCGTGCCCCGCTCACGGCTCCGCTTCTCTCCCGCTGCAGCTGGACGTGTCGCAGCTGCTCGCCAAGCCCGTCATCGTCATCCAGTCCTCAGACAACGTCACCAGGCTGCTGGGAGCGCTGCTGCGGTACGGGCTGGGCTGTGCACCCTGCCTGCTCCCTGCCTTGCCACTGCCTCGTTCTTGCCTTGTCCCGCACTGGGCTGTGACACCCAGGGAACACCCTGGGGGTCTCTCACTCAGCCCATCATGTTTTTTGGGGTGGTGTGGCACCATGGTGAGGCCAGCTGGGACTGAGATGTGTTTCCAGGAGAGATCTGGGTCAAATCCTTCCCCAGGGCTGGAGCCCTTCCATGGGTCCCCATGTGATGGCAGGTGTGACAGTGGGCTCGGCTAAGAGCTTTAGGACTCTCAGTAGAAATTATCCAGACCAGTTGGTTCTCATCATCGCCCCAGCATCCCCATAACCTCTGTGGGTGTTTGTCCCCACCACCAGCAGCAGTGGGACCCCCTCAGTCCTCCTGATACGTGGGACATCAGGATTGCTGCCATGGGGAAACTGAGGCACGAGGTTGGGAGGAAGAGCCCTGTGCAGGGTCACTGAGGGCCGGGCACGGCTTGAGGGGGAGTGTCTTGCTGCCACCTCCCCTGTGTGTTCCTCTGGTCCCCCTCGGTCCCTGCCCATCCCCCTGGGGAGGGGGTGCTCCCTGGGAAACTGTGCCTGGATCCTGCTGTGTCCATGGAACTGACACTTTTCTCTTTGCTCACAGTGGGCTCCGAGCTACGGCAAAGATCACGTACCAGGCAGTGCTGCTGGAGAACCTGGTATGTCTGTCTTTCCTCCTCTTCCTCATTCTGCCAGTGGGAGGGCAGGGCCTGACTGTGCCCAGCCAAACTTCCCCAATCCGTGGGAAGCAGCTGCAGGGAGCAGGGAAGGGAAGGGATCCTGTGAGAAAAGGGCAGCTGGCAGCACCAGTGTTTCTCCTTCTGGGACACGCGTGCTTGCACTGCTGGACGCTGCTGTGGCCATCAGCAATGCCGTGTCCTGCCTTGCAGGGAGTGACCCTCACACTGTGGTCCACCTGCGGCCTGTCCCGAGGGGGCCTCTACGGGGAGTGGCAGGGGGTCATCTGCCCCGGGGAGAGCAGCTCGCAGGTCCAGGTACGGCGCTGGGGTCCAGTGGGGCCGGGAGCGGGGCTGGGAGCGGGGCCGGGTCTCCAGCTCCCATCCCCACCGCGCTGTCCCCACAGAAGTACCTGCAGCAGCTGTGGAACACCATCCTGCTGATCGCCCTGCTGCTCTGCACCGGCGTCATGGTGCAGGCCCAGCGCCAGTCGCGGCAGGACCTGTCGGAGCAGGATGCCGAGGTGGGAATGTGGCAATGTCTCTGCCATGCTCCGTGCCGGGGGTTGTGGGGTGGGCTCTGACCCTCGGCTCTGCCCCCGCAGCTGGACCTGAAGCAGCACATCCGGCGGCGGCTGTCGGCGCTGAAAACCCGGCGGTACCATCCCGGGAAGCCGCCCCGGAGCCGGGCCTGCGAGATTGATAGCTGTGCTGTCTGCCTGGACCAGTTCCACAAGAGCCAGGTGGGAGCGGGGGGACTGGAGCCCACCCTGGGCTGAGCCTCCTGTCGCTGGCCAGGGCCGAGGTGTCCCTGCTGGGGTCCGGGCTGTGTCCCAGCCGCCTGGCTGTGCTCACACGTGCCCTCACTTCCCTGCTGGCAGTGGCTGCGGGTGCTGCCCTGCTCCCACGAGTTCCACCGGGACTGTGTGGATCCCTGGCTCCTGCTGCAGCAGACCTGCCCTCTCTGCAAGCGCAACATCCTGGGTGAGAACCGCCCCAGCACCTGGCCGAGCCCCCGCTGACCCTGGGGCACGGGCTGGGGAGGACCTGGAGCCCGCCAGGCTCCCTGTGCCGAGGCTCTCTGTCCTCCCTTGCAGGGAACTGCTGCACGGACAGCTAGCTGGCCCAAGGACACACTCCAGGGACAGACCCACGGCCGCTCCGGGGACAGGGAGGGGGGCAGGGGGTGCCCGGCGAGCGGCACTTGCTGCTGGAGCGGGGTTGGCGTGGCTGTGCCCGTCACAGCACCTGGACTTTGGGCAGGGAAGGACTCGGGGCTCTCCTGCTGGGTGTGAGTAGAGGGGTGGGGGGTCCAGATGGGCAGTGTCAGGGAGGGAAGATATAGGGCACCCATGGGTGTAACGGGGTGGGGGCTGGGGCAGGAGGAGCCCTGGTCCTGCTGTGCTCTTGCCCTGCTGACAGCAATTTTTCTAAGTCTTGGGTTTTTTGTCTATTTGCTGGTGGCCGTGGCAGGGTGGGCAGAGCCCAGCTGCGGTGCCAGCCCCTCTGGGAGGTGGGTGACAGACCTGCCAGCACTGGGGCTGGCAGGGCTGTGGGGGGACCCATGGCCTCACCGTGGGAGGGCAGGGGTCGGATGCTTTATTTATAATAACTTATTAGAAAGGATGGCACGAGCTGGCTGCAGAGCCAATACAGGGCTTGGCTCACCCAGCACAGTGACTGGGGACACGCCGTGAGCCCTGCCCGGCTCCTGCCCCATGGGCTGCAACATGTGTCCATCCCTATTAAACGTGGAGCAAGGACTGGCTGTGTGGTTTGTGTGGGGCTTGCATGGGGCTCATGGGGCTGGTGAGGCAGAGGTTAGGGCTAGCCTGTGCCAGTGACTCAGTGGTTCCCGGCCCCTCTGGGTGCTCGTGGAGGGGGGAATGACTTTCCCAGGTTGTGGCTGTGCTGGTGGGCTAAGGGCGGCTCAGCCTCCTCTCATCCCAGGCCAGCTCTGCTTTCCTCTTCCAAGTGTGGCCACATCCCAGTCCCCACTTGGGAATGGTTCCTGGCAGAAGCTAGCACACACTGTGCCCAGCCATCAGCACAGTCAGAGCTCTTCTGGGGACTCCAGCAGCAGCGTAGCCATGGGTGACTGAGCTCCAGTGGCCAGGAACGTCCCTGGAGCAGCTCCCCAAGGAACCAGGCAGAGCCCAGGTGTCCCAAGGGAATGCACCTTCCTGACACACAAAGAACGGGTAACGAGGTCCCATGGGCAGGGCAGGTGGCTGCTGGTGGAACATTTCTCTGTTAGGAAATTCAGACTGATGAATGTTTATTTGTGGTTAGCCCTGGTGTCGTGTGAGGGGAGGCCAAGCACCAGGCGTCGCACTGGGAGTGTTAGGCAGGGTTTGCCCTGGAACGTGGGCTCTGCCCGGAGTTGCTTGGAGTGCTGGCTGCTGGCAGATCCATGCCAGGCCTTGTCAATGCATCCCGACATCCCTGTGCTGTTCCTGCTGCTTCCGCTGCTGAGCCACCTGCGCTCAGCAGAGAAGCTGTGGGGTGGGAGCAGTTAAAGGGGAGGAAGAGCAGGGAAGCCTCCCCCAGCCCCTTCCTCTGGGTTCCTACTCACCCACTGTCCTGCCTGCTGGCCACCCTGCGGAGCTGGGACTTCAGCTGGGCCTGTGGAACAAGCTGGGGAAGGGAAGGGAAGAGGAGGTGAAATTCCCCCCCACCAGCTTCAGCTCCAGTCACATCCCTCGGCCACCACTGAGCTGGTGGCACAATGGCCACAGTGATGGAAAGGAGCTGGAACCAGCCCTGGGCACCTCAGGCAACACCAGTTAAACCAGAGCGACCTCCCAGCAGCATGAGGAGCCTGGCCCTGGCCCTCCTGGGGTCCCCAGAGGATGTCTGGGGGCCATGGGGTGGTTTTGGGGTACACAGCACCCACCCCTGTGGCACCCAGCTCACCTTGAGCACGCCCTGCTCAGCAGCCGCCTTCACCTTGGTGAGCAGAGCCTCCAGCTGCGCGTTCTCCCGCTCCAGCACCTCAATCCGGATGTTGTTGGCCTGGAGCTGACTCTCCATGTCCTCTGTCAAGTTCCCACTGCCTGCAAACAAAATCCAGCAGAGCCCAGCCTGCTGCTGCTGCCTGCCTGCTCAGAGGTGTGGGCACCCCTCCTGCCTCCCAAGGAAAGGAGCCTGCCCCAGGCAGGGCGCACCGGCACAGTCCAGGTAGTGGCAGCTGGGACCCCAAACCCTGTGGGCAAAGGAAGCTCTGCCATGTGCTGGTCCTGCTGCAATCCTGGCCCAGACGTGGGGCGCACAGCACCCATGTGGGGAAGCACGTTGGGATGGTCACAGCTTAGCACAGGCCAGAGTGTGAGCCCTTCCTGGGATAAACGGAGTGTCTGGGGCCAGCAGGATCCCCTGGGGATCCAAGATCCCAAGGCACAAACCCACTGTGCTGACATCTGCTCCCTTACTCTCAAACTTCATCTCAGTGGGATTGTGGAGCTCAGGGAAGAACACCAGGAGCCTTTCCCGCTCCCTCAGCTCCTGTGCCTGTTCCTGCAGCCGGGATGTGTTTGCCTGCAGCTCCAGGATGGATTGCTCCAGGGCCAGCTTCTCCTGCTGCAGCGTGTCCAGCAGCTCCTGCATGGCAGAGCGGGGAGGAGATGAAGTTCGCAAGAGTGAGGGCTCAGCCCCACATGGAAAGTTCCCACCCTTCCCTTGTGATAAGGATGTCCTATGGCAGTGGGAAGCGGACAGTGACAATGTGCAGGGTTTCAGCTGTGAGATCCCTGTGTGTGCTGGAAGCAGGAGCACCAACCATGAAGTGTGGAGCATGTCCAGGAAGGGCTGCACTGGAGATGTGGAAGCAGCCCAAGATGTCCCTTCCTGCTGCTCCCCTCTGCCCTGACTCAACCAGAGTCTGCGCAGGATAGAGGGAGAGGGCACTTCCCCAGGGAATCCCAGGAGGACATGGCCATAAGGCAATGTCACCTGGGTCCCAGAGTGCCCCTCCTGGGAACACTCTGGCTGTGGGTGTGGGACGGGGCAGTGTGTGGCTCCTGACACCCCTGTGGCACAGGCTGTGTCCCACAGCTGGGTGCCAGCACTCACCTGCTGTGCCTGGAGCTGTTTCCCACTCTGCTCCCGGCTCTGCTCCAGCTGCTCTGCCAGCCGGGCCTTGTCCTCCTCGGCCTCTCCCAGGCTGGCCTGCAGCTGCTCACGCTCCTGGTCCAGGCTGTCCAGCTGCTGCAGCAGGGACTTCTGCTTGGCCTGCAGGGACTGTGGTGTGGGGGTGAGCCTGTGTGGGGCTGTGACACCCATTCCCCACAGCCCTGACACCGGGCAGCAGCTCAGCCATTCCCACCGCTCCGGAGCCGGCCGTACCTCCTCATGCCGGAACATGCTCTCCACACGGACCTTCTCCTTCTCCAGCTGCACGCTGGTGGCACTCAGCTCCTGGTCCAGGCTGTCCCTCTGGCCTATGAGCACCTGCACCTTCTCCTCCAGTTCCAGCACCTGGCTTCGGGCCACCATCGTGGTCCTCATCTCCTCCAGTAAGGTGGCCTTGGAGAGCTCTGGGGAGACACAGAGACCGTGGCCAGGCTGGGCAGGGGGGAGAAGCTGGAGGTCCATGGAGGTGATGAGAGGGATGGGGGTGTTCAGCCTGAAGAAAAGAAGGCTCTGGAGAGAACTTAACCCTTTCCAGTGCCTAGAGGGTCTCCAAATGAGGTGGAGAGGGACTTGGGACAAGGGATGGAGTGACAGAACAAGGGGGAAAGGCTTCCCACTGCCAGAGGGCAGGGATGGATGGGATATTGGGAAGGAATTGTTCCCTGGGAGGGTGGGGAGGCCCTGGCACAGGGTGCCCAGAGAAGCTGTGGCTGCCCCTGGATCCCTGGCAGTGTCCAAGGCCAGGCTGGACAGGACTTGGAGCAGCCTGGGACAGTGGAAGGTGCCCCTGCCCATGGCAGGGGCTGGAATGGGATAGGCTTTAATGTCCCTTCCCACCCAAATCAGTCCATGATCCTGTGGTTCAGGGGCACCCCATGCCCTCCATAGGCCCTGGCAAAGGGAGGCAGGTCTGACACGAGGGCTGTGACCCCCCAAAGCTCCACCAGCACCAGCCCACTCTGGCACTGGGTGATGTTGGGGTGCTGCTCTGAAGGAGGCCCATCCTCTGCCCATCCCCACCAGCTCTACCGCCCAATCTGGGACATGCTGGGGGCACCACGGGTGTGAATGACTTGTGAGATAGGTGTGAGGGGGGAGATGTGTGAGCTGGGTGAGCCCCTGGGCGAGCCCCTGCTTACCCAGCTCCTGCACAGCCGCCTGCTTTGCTGCCAGCTCCTCCTTCAGGGCCGAGAGTTGCTCCTCCAGCACAGCAGCTCCTAAATCAGCACCAAAACCCTCTAATTAATCAGTTCCTCAAAAATCAGCCTAAACCAAGGGGCAGCACACAGCCACACGGAAGTGTTTTCATCCAGTGATTGTCATGCTGCCAGGGAGGAGGCAGTGACAGGACACAGACAGCCAGCTCCCACTGCCTGGGATTAGCCTCACAGCAGGGAAAATCCCCCAGCACCTACAAAAAGCCCTGCTTTGCTTGTGGTGGGGCCGAAATTTGCCCATGGACTCTGTTCTTCTCGTGCAAATCCCCCCGGGCCTGGGAGGGGATGCTGGGAACAGCTCTGTACCTCTCCGGAGGTCGTCCTTGTCCCGCTCCAGCCTGGCCACAGCCTCGGAATGCTCCTTGTCCTTGGCTTTCAGGCTCTGCTCAGCCTTCCTCTGCTGCTCTGCTTGGGTGTCCTTCTCTGCCTGCAGCTTCCTGGAAAAGTCCTCAACCTGTTTCTGCAGCTTCCTGGAATAGTCATGGACCTGTTTCTGCAGCTTCTCCTTCTGTTTGCCCATCTCTTCCAGCTCAGCCTTCACGGGGTTCAGCTGCTGCAGCAGCCCCTGGAGGTGCTTGCTGATCCGGGAGAGGTCCTTGCTCTGCTCCGAGGCCCAGTAACTCATGTCTGTTGCAGAGAGGTTCCTTCTCCCTGTGCTGTCCTCCAGCACCTCCTGGAATTTGCTCAGAGCCGAGGGGATGTTCTGGCTCTGGCAGATGCTGGTGATGGCTCTGCCCACCTCGTGGAGGCTGGCCTGGGCGCTGGAGCAGGTGTCACAGGAGCCCAGGGGTGCCCCTGAGGTCTGTGTGGAGACACTGCAGGTGCTCGGAGCCGGGCTGGGGCCAGCACTGGCCTGGGAGCTGCCTGAGCTGCCCGGCACACGGGCACTTGGACTCGGGCACACAGAAGTGGACTGGGCAGCTTCTGAGGCAGTTCCTGACTCCAGAACATCTGGCAAGCAGCATTTCAGGTGCTCCTGCTCAGGTTTCCCAGCCTGGGGAGCAGGGAGTGGAGTGGATTGCTGTGTGGGGATCTCCTGCCTGCAATCCTTCTCCTGAGGGAGAGAACACAGAGGAAAACCAGAGCCCAGATCAAACTGGAAATGACCCGTAAGAGCCCAAATCAGGTGTGGGGATAGGGCAGCAGTGCAGCCAAGGGATGGTGACCAAGGGGAAGCCTCAGCAGCAGAACCTGCTCCCCAACTCCCCTGCTTGTGAGCACCCTTTGTTTCCCACCCCCTGCACTGCCTCCTGGTTGTGCCACACAGATTGTTGCGAGCCTTTTCCATGAGAAAGATCATTTTGGGAAAATAAAATGCGGGGGAGGGGCAGGTTGTTTTTACCACCGATTATTTCACTGTCTTGAGGCAGCTCAGACCCACAGTAGAGTCAGCAGAGCTGCAGCACTTTGGCAGAAGGAGAATATTTCCCAAGCTCTAGAGGCTGCCCAGTTCACTCATCCCGAGATCCTGGAGCAGGATGGATGCAGTGGCATAGCTGGGAGCAGGGGAAGGAGGGACTCAAGCTGGGAGGGGACAGATGTGTGACACAGGGGCCAGCACTCAAAGGGTGCACGCACATCTGGCGTGGCCATAGGATGTCCCAGAATGACCATGATCCAAATCCTTGGGGGAGGGGAGTGACTCAGCTCATGGGACGTCCCCAAATGCCCCACCTCGTGCCGGAGCTGCTGGCAGAAGGCCCCGAGTTTCAGCATGGTGCTCCAGAAGGTCCTGGCCGTGAGCCCCGCGGACATGCAGGGCCCCAGGCCCCGCGGCGGCGGCACCGCCCGCCCGCTCAGCACCACCTCCGCGTAGCTGGTGAAGCTCTGCAGCAGCAGCAGCAGCCTGTCCCGACAGGAAAACACGGCTTGGAGCAGCGGGAGCTGGGAATGCGAGCTGGGGCAGGGAGGCCGGCCCGCTCCCCATCACCCAGACAAAGCCAGTGCCACACAGAAGGGTGGGATCGGTGCTCCTGGGTCACTCCATGGAGCAGCCACTTCCAAGGGGCTGTGATTAAGCTCCCCCCAAAGAATTGGGGCACCCGTGCTGCAGCAAATCCTGATTTTTAGGGCCAAGAGCTCGGTGGGAATGGCTCATCTTTTAAACCAGAGCTGTGTTTATTTCACCCAGACTGCAGAAGGGGCTTTGGCCTCCCAGGGCTGTGGATGCAGCTGTGTCCGAGTGTTTCCAAGGTTTTGGGAGGCAGTTTAACAAGCCTGTCCCATCTGCTCCACCTCAGCTCCTGGGTGGAGCATGTGTGGCTCTGCTTCTCCGTGGCCAGTTTGTGTTGGGAGCTCTAAGCGGGGAAAGGAGTTGGGTTTTAAAGCTCAGCAGGGCATGAGGCCGAGGTGCTGGCACTGGAAATACGTGGGGAACAAAGCACCCAAAGGACTTCATGAAACCATGGGATATCCTGAGCTGGAAGGGACCCAAGGATCATCTAGTCCAACTCCTGGCCCTGAACAGACACCCCAACAATCTCAACCTGTGCCTGAGAGCATTGTCCAAAGGCTCCTGGAGCTCTGGCACTTGGTGCCATGGTTTAATTGATAAGGTGGTGTTATGTCATAGGTTGGACTTGATGATCTCCAAGGTCTTTTCCAACCTAGATAATTCTGTGATCATTCCCTGGGGAACCTGTTCAGTGCCCGAGCACCCTCTGGGGGAAGAGCCGTTTCCTGACATCCAGCCTAAACCTCCCTGGCACAGCTCCAGCCATTCCCTTGAATCCTGTCCCTGGTCACAGAGAGCAGAGCTCTCCCTCGGGAGGAGCTGCAGCCCCCGGTGAGATCTGACCTCAGTTTTCTCTGTTCCAGCTGAACAGACCAAGTCCTCTCACCCTCAGCTTCCCCTCCAGCCCTTCACCATCCTCTCNAATCCTGTCCCTGGTCACAGAGAGCAGAGCTCTCCCTCGGGAGGAGCTGCAGCCCCCGGTGAGATCTGACCTCAGTTTTCTCTGTTCCAGCTGAACAGACCAAGTCCTCTCACCCTCAGCTTCCCCTCCAGCCCTTCACCATCCTCTCAGCCCTCATTTGGACGCTCTCTAACAGCTCTGTGCTGAGGTGCCCAAAGCCTTCCCCAGGACTTAGATAAGCTCAGCACGCCAAACACACACCCCCCTTCCCCCGCGGGGCAGGAGCCGCTCCGGGGTGCCTGGGGCTTCTCACCTGTCTATGAGCAGCTCCAGCAGCACCACGTGTGCGTGCTGGCTGAACACGGGGTCGCTGTCGCTGTGCCTGTAGCGCTGCAGCAGCACCGACATGTCCAGGTCGCAGGACACCTTGTCAGGGAACTTCCAGGAGGGGAAGCGCACGGCGCCGGCCCGGGAGGACACGTCGGCGATGGCGGCCTGCAGGTCCCGCAGGTCGGCCCGCAGGCTCTCCATGCAACCGCGGTGGCCCAGGAGGTGCGCCATGGTGCGGGGTGGGACGGGCCGGGGGGACGCGATGGGGTCACCAAGCCTGGGATGGAGGGAACGCCCTACTGGGACAGGCTGCTGGAGAGCGACCGGCACGGTACCCCCCGGGCCCGACGGTCTCCAGGAGCGCCGGGGAGCCGGAGGGAACCGGGGGGGGATCGGAGAAATCAGCGGGAACCGCAGGGAGGAGGCGCCGCGCCCGGGCCCTGCGCTAGGCCGCGCCGTCCCAGCCCTGTCGCTATGGCAACCACACCCCTCCGACGCCGCAGTGGTGCATTCCTGCTTTGGGGGGCTCCCCCCGCGCCGGACGCTAATGGTACATCCCGCGCGCGCCCGCTGCCCGCCCACTTCCCGGCAATCTGCGCCTGCGCGCCTCGGCGGTGCGCGTCACTTCCGGCGCGCACGCGCGGCACAGAGCCCGCCGCCGCCATTTCGCCCCGGTCGGTGCCGGCGCCGCGTCTGGTCCCGAGCGAGCCTCGCCCGCCCCTCGATCGGCCCCGCCCGGCGCGGACCCCCCGTCCCCGGCACCGCCATGCCCGCCGGACCCGTGCAGGCTGTGCCTCCGGCGCAGCCCGCGCCCCCCGCTGAGAGCAAACCGGTGCGGGCTGGGGAGGGGGAGCGGTGAGGGATGGGAGGGCAGCGGGGAATGGCGCGAACCGCAGGTGTTGGGGTGTGTGGCCCTCACGGACCGGGCTGGGGTGGGCCTGGGGGAGCTGCAGTTTCGTCCGGTACGCGGCGTTGACCCCTGTGCCCGCTCAGGTGAGACCCCACCTGCGGAGCTGCCTCCAGCTCCGAATTCCCAGCACAGGAGGGACCTGGAGCTGCTGGAGCCAGGCCAGAGGAGGCCACGGAGATGCTGCAAGGGCTGGAGCCCCTCTGCTCTGGAGCCAGGCTGGGAGAGCTGGGGGTGCTCACCTGGAGAGGAGAAGGCTCCAGGGAGACCTCAGAGCCCCTTGCAGGGCCTAAAGGGGCTCCAGGAGAGCTGGAGAGGGACTGGGGACAAGGGATGGAGGGACAGGACACAGGGAATGGCTTCCCAGTGCCAGAGGGCAGGGATAGATGGGATATTGGGAAGGAATTGTTCCCTGGGAGGGTGGGGAGGCCCTGGCACAGGGTGCCCAGAGAAGCTGTGGCTGCCCCTGGATCCCTGGCAGTGTCCAAGCAGGAGCCTGGGACAGTGGAAGGTGTCCCTGCCCATGGCAGGGGTGGCACACGATGAGATGAGCTTTAGGTTGCCTTCCCGCCCACACCATCCCAGGATTCCTTCCCAGACAGCAGCATCCTGCCGGGGCTGGGCGGGCACTGAGCCTTTCCCTGGCAGTGCCCCAGGGCTGTGATTCTGATGGGTGTGGGGGGTTGCCAGGAGCTGTGGGAGCTGCCCTGGCTCCAGGAATGATGTGTGGAAGGATTAAAAGTCTGAGGGAGCGTGGCAGGCCGGTGTATCCCAGTACCCTCCCAGATCCTTTCTCTCTTGGCCATATTCATATTCTTTGCAGCCTTCCTGAGATGGGAATACAGCTCCCACGGAGCTGGAGCTGCTGTCCTGACTCTCACACAGCCCCATCAGCACTCGTGGAGCTGACAGGGAGCTGATCTCGCTGAGAACCCTGGAAAATTGTGATTCCCCCCAAAAAACCCAGCGACTTTCATGCACTAATGTTACCAAGGCAACTCAGCATCACTGTTAAATAAAACATCTCAAATGTGGTGTTGCCTCACCCTTCAGCTTCTCAAGATGATGTTCGGAGGGAGTGGGAATGAAAGATATTCCTGCTGCCTTTCTCTTACCTCAGTTGATTAAGGCTGTATTTTATGGAATGGTTTGCACTGGAAGGGACCTTAAAGCTCATCCCATTCCACGCCCTGCCATGGGCAGGGACACCTTCCACTATCCCAGGTTGCTCCCAGCCCTGTCCAGCCTGGCCTTGGACACTTCCAGGGATCACTCTGACTTGAGAATATTTTCTGGCTTGGAGTCCCCATGGGTTTGGCAGAGCTGGGAGCTTTACTGGGATTGTAAGTTATCCCTGACTGTCGCTGTTAGGATTATAAACATTTCCAGTAGATCTGTCCTAGTTTATAACATCTTTTCTTGGAAGTTGCTTGGTGAGGAAAGAGAAACAACATCTTTAGTATCCTGCAAAAGCAGCTTCTGGTTTTACTGGAATACAAAGCCACCCACAGGGAGGGTTCTGGGATTTTAGTTTGGATCCTTCTGTAACATCAGTGAAAAAATGCTCTGGTTTTCCCTACAAAATAGCTTCCAGTGCAACCACAGTGGGGTTAAAAACTGTTTTATTTCATGTGGAGTCAATCATTCAGGTCCCGCAGGCCCCTAGGAGCATCCAGAACTTCCACACCTTAGGAATATGGAGTTTCTCCTGAGCCTCTTGGCTTAGCATTTATAAACATACTCGGGGTTAAGGCTGAAATAGTGGAAATGCCCTGAGGAATTGTTTTGGTTCCTGTGGGGGCACCTTCCCTGTTGTCCTGCTGTCCTTGTCCCTGCAGTGGGTGCCTCTGACAGGCAGACAAACATTGTCTCCCATCCTGAGAAACCAGGGAATTAGTGGGATTCCTGCTGTTCCTGTGTCAGAAAGAATTCAGTGATTGAGGGGCTGAGGAGGAGGATGGATAAATGTTCCTGTGTGGCGTTGGGATTGTGTTTGGAATGCCTAATCCTGGCACCCTTCACCTTTTGTAATAAAACAATCTTTATTACAGCCAGAAGAAGAGCCTAAGGAGGAAGCAGCACCAGCCAAGCCTGTGGTGGGAATTATTTACCCTCCTCCAGAGGTCAGGAATATTGTGGACAAGACTGCCAGCTTCGTAGCCAGGTGAGTGACACTGGTGATGTCTCTTTTTCCTGGGATTTTCATGCTTCTGCTCTCCAGTGCAGCTCCAGAAGCTGAAGCAGGTCCCAGTTCCACAGTTTTGCGTGAAGGATTTTAAGGATTGAGGCTGAATCAGTGAGGCTGGAAAAGAAACAGCAATATTCTACTGAAGAGGGTGTAAGACACTCTTTGCTAGAGAAACTCAGTAAATAAATAAAGTCCTTGTTCCAATGTGCAGTGGGTGCTGCAATAACTGGGTAACAGTTATTATCAGATCTGAATGATCTGAAGGGAAAACCAAATTCCAGGTGGAAAGGGAGCCTTGGTGCAGCAGTCATGGCTGTGTTTTAGTGCTAAAATGTGGTGGGGTTTGGTTTCAGAGAATTACTAAATGCTGCTCCACTCAAACCCTTGTTGTGTAACTCATCTCTAAAATGCTGCCAAGGAGTGTTGGCTGCTTCTGAGCATAAGGAAGGATCTGTGTTTATCCTTTGGGATTGTAGAGACCTCCTCTTTTGGAGGAGGTGGAATGTCTAAATGAGGCTTGGAGGTATCCAGAGAATATGAGGAGAAACACCCTGTGGCAGCTGGGAATTTTCTCAAACTGCCCTGAAATCACTGGCTCGTGCTTTGGGTGGGAGGAGTGGGTGTTACCTGGACTGGGGCTCCTAAATGCAGCACTCTGGGGTGCTCAGTCCCTGCACAGGCTGATGGTTACCTGCTTTTTTCCCTTATATGATCATTCTGGAACTGAAATTAGTCTTGAAATCTTGTTAATAGAGCAAATAAAATAAGTGTAGTAAATAACTTGTAAACCTCATGCTTCATAATTGTAAACTTCAGTCAGTGATGGGAATGACCTTGGAGTGCAGAGAGATGAGATTATAGAACACTTGTGAGTGTGAGTTTCTAATATTCACATTAAAGACAAAATTAGGAGGACAGTTGCCTGTAACTTGTGTGTGTCCAGCTTGGGTGTGAGCTACTGAGAGAGAAACTCCTCCCATGTGGGAAAGAAAATGGTCTTCTGAGTGGCTCATGCCTCAACATATCTTAGTCTGACAGAGACATTTACACTTGAGTTGATGACCTAAACAATTTCTCTTGTTCCTCCCCAGAAATGGTCCAGAATTTGAAGCCCGAATTCGTCAGAATGAAATAAATAACCCCAAGTTCAACTTCTTGAACCCCAACGACCCTTACCATGCCTACTACCGGCACAAGGTCAGCGAGTTCAAGGAGGGCAAAGCCCAGGAGCCCTCAGCTGCCATCCCCAAGGTCATGCAGCAGCAGCAGAGTGCCCAGCAGCAGCTCCCACAGAAAGTGAGTGTTTCTTCCATCACTTTGGGGAAGAATTTGGCCACTTTGAAGTGGTGTCACATCCTGGGGTTGAGCAGGAAGGAAGCTCGAAAGTCAAGAAGAAAGAGTTGATTATACATTTGTCAAAATGACAGCAGTGACAGGCTTGGAGTTGAGTGTCTGGGGCTTTGTTTCAATGCAGATGTGCATCTCCCAGGTGCTGGTAACTCAAAATTTTTTGAAAGTGTCAAAATACAGTTTAATTGGTCCATTTTAGTTACGTTTAGCTGTGTATTGACTGATAAAGTACTTACACTGGGGATCAGTTGGACTGGATGTGGCAGAGGCAAGTCTTGGGAATCCCTTGGAGTTCTGTTTGGCCTTGTTGCATGCACTGTTTTGTAGGAACTTTTCCTGCTGGAAGGATCCACTTCCCCTTAAAACATGGAGTACAAAATGCTGCTCACCTTATTCAGCTGTGCCTTTAAACAACCTGGGTGGGAAAAAGGCATGGAATGAATCCAGGGCTTTTATGTGCTTGGCATGGCCAGCAGCCACACTGTGGGTTGGTGGCCCTGGGAGGGCTATGGCAAAGTCCTGATACTTTCCAGATTTGTTTGCTGTTGGAGCAACATTTTGAATAGATTAAATTATACCTGATGCTTTCTCATCCTTGCACCTGCCAGGATGACAACTGGCATTGCTTTCCCGTGGCAGCTGGAGGGAAAAAAGCTTCTCCTGAGTGTTTGGTGCCTGTTCCTTGCAGGAAGTCACTGAGCTGTCTGTTCTCCCTGCAGGTGCAGGCCCAGGTGATCCAGGAGACGGTGGTTCCGAAGGAGCCTCCGCCCGAGTTCGAGTTCATCGCGGACCCTCCCTCCATCTCGGCCTTCGACCTGGATGTGGTGAAGCTCACGGCACAGTTCGTGGCCCGCAACGGGAGGCAGTTCCTCACCCAGCTCATGCAGAAGGAGCAGAGGAACTACCAGTTTGATTTCCTTCGCCCCCAGCACAGCCTCTTCAACTACTTCACCAAGCTGGTGGAGCAGTACACAAAGGTATTCCCAGCAGGGTGATTCCTTCCACAGCAGGAATGAGTCTGGAGGGCTGATGAAGCCCTACAAACCAGCCAGGCTGGAAATATAGGTCCGGGAATCCATCCTTTAAATCCTGCTCTTCAGAGTGGATACTGTGCTGAGCACAGCGGGCTGTCACCTAAATGTACCACACACCATTGTAATCTAAGTAAAGGTTGTTTTTTTTTTTGATCTGGAGGATAATAGGAAGGCCACGAGTGAGTATTTTGAGGTGCAGGGATGAGCAGTAAGTAATGAGAGGGTTGCAGTAGAATAAATGGGACATAGCCCCGGGGGTCTGCTGGTATTTTTAGCAGTGTGGAAAGAGAATAATTGCTCTGAAAGAGGCTTTGTCACAAAGAATTGTCACCAACTGTCATGCAAAATGTGTTTCAGATCCTGATTCCACCAAAGGGCTTGCTCCTCAAGCTCAAGAAAGAGGCTGAAAATCCCAAGGAAGTCTTGGATCAGGTATTCCGGGAAGAAATTGCAAAATTGCTGAAGCGTTTTGATTATGTTTTGAATTTTTTCTCTTTGCACGTTTTTGGCTTGTTGGCAGCAAATAGAGAATAAAATGGGTGTGTCACTTGCTGTCACTCCAGTACAGGGGGCTCAAAGTTGCTTTAAACTGCAGCTGGTGTTGGTATTGGGGGTGGTTTGTGGCAGCACAGAGGTACTGCACAGCCCCATTTCCAAGTGCTTACAAAGTGGAATCATGGAATATCCCGAGTGGGAAGGCTCCCACATCCAGCCCAGCTCCTGGCCCTGCACAGACACCCCAACAACCCCACCCTGGGCATCCCTGGCAGCGCTGTCCAAACGCTCCTGGAGCTCTGGCAGCCTCGGGGCCGTGCCCATTCCCTGGGGAGCCTGGGCTGCCCAGCACCCTCTGGGGGAACAACCTTTCCCTGATCTCCAGCCTGACACTGCTCCAGCTTCCTTTCATTTGCAAACCACCAGTGAGACAGTGCTGTTCCTTGTCTGACACTGTGTGCTCTGTCTGCTCCTCCAGGTCTATTACAGAGTGGAGTGGGCCAAGTTCCAGGAGCGAGAGAGAAAGAAGGAGGAGGAGGAGAAGGAGAAGGAGCGTGTTGCTTATGCCCAGATTGACTGGCACGACTTTGTGGTTGTGGAAACAGTTGACTTCCAGCCCAACGAGCAGGGTACTGATGTTAAATGTTGTCACCTCTATGAAACTCTGCCCCCTTTGAGCAGGAAATGTGTCCTGAAGTGCCATTTTTAGGCAGACATTGGGGTTTACAGCCTTTTATCCTTCCGAGTTGAAGGGAAAAGCCTTAAACTGACATTTTGCAGGGCTGTTGTTTTTTTCTGGAGTCTGTGATATTCTCCTTGAAGGAAGTCGAGGACTGCAGTAGTGTTCACTTCACTTCCACCAGGACAGCAGAGCTTGTCCCACTTTCTAGTAGTGCTTCCTTTATAAGTCACTTTATCTTCATGTGTCGTGCTGGTGTTTATATAGACTCCATCCATTCCCTTCCATATCCTCTGGCTCCCAAGGGTTTTGTTGCCACTGCTTTCTGTTCAAGAATTGGTATTTCTGTCTCTGTGTGTTGAGTAATGAAATGGGATGGAGAAACAGAAGCTGTGTTTTCTGCATTGTAGGGAATTTCCCTCCTCCCACCACTCCAGAAGAGCTGGGAGCTCGAATCCTGATCCAGGAGCGTTATGAGAAGTTTGGGGAAAGTGAGGAGGTGGAGATGGAGGTGGAATCAGATGAGGAAGATGAAAAGCAAGAGAAAACAGATGAGCCTCCAGCCCAGCTGGATCAGGACACACAAGTGCAGGATATGGATGAGGTAACTGGACAATAGGAGTTTGTTCCCTAAAGTCCGTGTGGTTTATGATGCTCTTCACTTTCACTGTAAATAGTTCTTCAGTTTCTTGAGGAAATGAAATTTCCCTGTGATGAAATCTCCAAACAACCTGTTACTGCTGGAATATGGTTGTTTTTTTTAATGTTTTCCATGACAATGCAAGTTCCAAGAGAGAAATCCAGTAATTTTGGCACCCAGTGGTGTAGATTTTATATTTTTGTGGTTTTAAGTCTTCCAGGCATTTTTGTGCCCGGAGTCTGGAGCACTGAAAGATGACTCATCTTAGGCTCTGCCCACTGTAAGCTGTTTTTCTGCTAACAGGGAACAAGAGCGTGGTTAACTGTAAGCCCCTGCGTGCCAGGCTGCTGTAATGTGGAAGCTGAGGAATATTTGCTTCCTCTTCTGGGGCTGCTGAACTTCTGAATCGTGGTCCAGAGGAACTCCTATGCCTTAGGTGTCCAAAACAGCTCCGTTGCTTTGAAGCTGCATGATCCGTTCTTCCAGCACTGTGTGGGATTTTATGTCTCTCTCAAAGGAATTTGACCACTGGAACTTGGTTATGATTTCTGTTTCCTTTTCAATAAGGGGTCAGATGATGAAGATGAAGGTCAGAAGGTTCCTCCTCCTCCAGAAACCCCGATGCCACCCCCGCTCCCTCCCACACCAGATCAGGTCATTGTGCGGAAAGATTACGATCCCAAAGGTAAGTCAAACTAGTGGGAAAAACCACCTTTATTTCTTCCTGAAGAATCCCAAACCGTTTGTTTCTAGACTGAACCAACACTGTGGTTTTGTTTTCCTAGCCTCAAAACCGTTGCCACCCGCCCCGGCTCCGGATGAGTACCTGGTGTCTCCCATCACTGGAGAGAAGATTCCCGCCAGTAAAATGCAGGAACACATGAGGATTGGGCTCCTGGATCCACGGTGGCTGGAGCAGCGGGATCGATCCATCCGGGAGAAGCAGAGTGATGACGAGGTCTATGCCCCAGGTCAGCTTGAGCATTGATTGCACAGCCCCTCACTGCCCCCACTGATCAGGACTGATCCCTTACGTTTTAGCTTTTATATGTTTCAAATCCTGCATTCCCAGTGTGTAACTCTGCAGTGTCCTGCAGCCTGGGAGCTGCTGCTCTCTCATGCTGAGACAGACAGAACAAAGCCTCTCCAGGCTGCTCTCCAAGGACACCCAGCCCGGCCTAGGCCCAAAATGTGTAACCCAGCATCTTGAGAAGGGGGGCAAGCTGAGGGGAAATTCCATCATTAGCTAAAGTTTAATTGGTGAAATTGGGTTGAGATGCAAATGGAGCAAAGCTATAAAAGTGTGAAGAACTCGTGACTCGGGGTCCATCTTGGGTGCAGCCTTTGGCCTGCCCAGGGTGTGCCTCTGAAGGCCTTTCAAATAAATATCCACCTTTATTCCCTTACTCCTGTCCGGTCTCTGTTTCTAGGTGGGCCTCTTTAGGCATCAGGACCATCTGAAATGTAGCTCTGTGTGATGTCCTTTCTGTGATGATTAGATGGATATGTTCGTCATTAGTGCATTGAAGCCCTCCTATAAAGTTAAAATCAAGAAGAATCAGCTGTTGCTGGCCAGTATCTTTCCAAAAAAAAAAAAAAAAAGGGGACAGGAATTGGGCTTTGATGGTCCTTGTGGTCCCTTCCAAATCAGAATATTCTGTATAAAAAAAGCATCACTCAGCCATTAGGTACCAAATACCTGAAAGATCAGTAAGAGGCTTAGTTATTATATCCCTTGAGATAAGAATTGCTCTTTTTCCCCTCAGGTTTGGATATTGAGAGCAGCCTGAAGCAGCTGGCAGAGCGTCGTACCGATATCTTCGGTGTGGAAGAGACTGCCATTGGTAAAAAGATTGGTGAAGAAGAGATCCAGAAACCAGAGGAAAAGGTGGAGTAGAAATTGGGAATTGTTGGTTGGTTGGGGTTTTTTTAATAACAGATACCTGTAGTATTATGAATGCTCAGAGACACAAGAGTCTTGAAATTTTTTTGTTCTGTCAAGCTGCTCTCTGGATTTCTTTGCAATCTGGCCAGGTTGGGTTATTCTGATTTATTTTACCCTCTCAGGTGACCTGGGATGGCCACTCAGGCAGCATGGCCCGCACACAGCAGGCTGCTCAGGCCAATATCACTCTGCAAGAGCAAATTGAAGCCATCCACAAGGCCAAGGGACTGGTGCCAGAGGATGACAGCAAGGAGAAGATCGGGCCCAGCAAACCCAACGAGATACCCCAGCCACCCCCTCCTTCCTCAGCCTCCAACCCCCCTGCCAGCGCCCAGCCCATCACATCTGTACCTCGTCCACCCACCGTGAGTGTCTGGGCTCTCAGAAGCCAATTACTGGGGCCGTAGTTAATTAGGAAGGGTCCTGATGAAGGGCAAGGGTGCTGGCATGGAAGAGGATTTTGTGGGAAGTTTGTGGTTTGGAAATATTAGAAGAACCTTATTGAACTTGCTTTTAAAAATGGAATATAATACTTAGGTGGAGTTTTTACCTTAGAGGTATCAAAAAGACTGGGATCAGCTGGGCAGTGGGATCTTGGAGGCAGAGTATGGCTAAGAAAGGGATGGCTGGGGCTAAGAAAGGGATGGCTGAGGGCCTTTGTAGGTGTAAAGTGATGTTGGACAAAAGCAGCCCAAGGTAAGAACATTCACTCCCTGCCTCAAGGGATCTGCTGTGTGAGTCCCAAACAGCAATTTAGAAAAGGAACTAAGTGCCTGGAGATCTGATCCCAAAGTGGGGAGGGAAGGAGGAACCCTTTAATCTGTTAATGAAGCTTCTGTGCCTGTTGAGGCCAGCTTGGGCTGCCCATATGGTGGGGCCACTAAGGCTCCCTGCAAGTCTTTGGCCAGCAGAACCCGTGGTTCTGTGTTTCCCTGGTTATTTAAATCGGGATTGTGGCCAGCCCTGGGCATTCCTGCTAAGGAAATTCTCCTTCTTTCCCCAGATGCCTCCTCCCGTCCGTGCCGCTGTGGTTTCTGCAGTTCCAGTCATGCCTCGTCCCCCCATGACTTCCGTGGTCCGGCTGCCTCCGGGATCCGTCATAGCCACCCCCATGCCTCCCATAATCCACACCCCACGGATCAACGTGGTGCCCATGCCCCCCTCTGCTCCCCCCATCATGAGCCCCCGCCCGCCCCCCATGATTGTCCCCACAGGTCAGTGACTTCAGCTTCTCCTGGGGCATTGTCGGATAATTCCTTTATACCGGGTTTCAGCTTGGAGTCTTTTTCCTCCTGTGCCCTGGTGCTGGTGTGTAACTGGGATTGCACGCCCTAAGTTGTGTTGTTAAGAATTTTGGGGTGTTTGGTATGGCGTATCTAGTAGTGCTTTTGGGCTCAAGGCTCTTCCTGCACCATGAAATGCAGGGAATCCTGTGGCCCCAGGAGCCTGCCCGGGTGAAAATTAGGAATGCAGGGTAAAGAGGAGCTGCCAGTACCTCAGTGGGTGTTACAGCTCCTTACAGAAGCTGCTGCTGCTGGAGGAAAAGCTGTTTGCTGGCCCTTTTCCTCATTAGGTGCTTTGAAGTTAAAAAGCATGATGTAAGAAGCAATTCTTCCCTTTTTTTGTCTTTTCTTCCCTAACTGGAGGAGCTGGCACCGCTGCCTGCCAAACTGAGAGCCTGTTCTTTTTTTGCAAGATCTGCAGGAAGCTCTCATGCCTTGTTATCTCTTCCTGGAATGCTTCCCAATATGAGAGCTCTCCGAATGTTTGAAGTTTGCATGTTGCTGTTGCTTGTAACTTCCTCCATGTATTGTGGCATTTATTTTCAGCCTGTGCTGCTCTGCTCAAAGCGTTTTTGTTGCGAGGGGGCGTTTGCTGTGCACTCAGGGGCTGACTGTGGGTTGTGCTGTGTGTCCCCCATCCATTCCAGCCTTTGTCCCTGCACCTCCCGTGGCTCCGGTCCCGTCCCCGGCGCCGATGCCTCCCGTTCACCCCCCGCCCCCCATGGAGGATGAGCCAGTCTCCAAGAAACTGAAGAGTGAGGACAGCCTGATTCCAGAGGAGGAATTTCTGCGCAGGAACAAGGTACATGTGTGGGTCAGAGTCCTGGGCTCTTCCACTCCAACTCCACAGGGGCTTTAAAGCCAATTCCCTGCACAGAGGGGCAAAAATACCTGGCAAGGAAGGGACTTCCTGAGGTGTCTCCTTCCTTTTGTCATTCCTGAGCAAACCAAACTCCTTTGTCTCTTACTGGGAAGAGCTGCACAGAGTGGGATAGCGCTCTTCTGTAATTAAGGGCAGTGAGAGGTAGGTTATAATGCAGAGAAGAACTAAAGCTGCTAATGAGCTTTTAAGGAGAGGAGGGCTAAGCTGGAGATGCAAAGAGATTAGAGTATCAATGCCAGCATGATAGTAGGGTAATGTGTATTCCATAACAAGGTGAGCAAAATGTGAGCCTCTGTTCCTTCCTGAGGAGTGCCAGCGTCACAGGATGAGTTTTAAATCCTTAGGAAGGGCTGTGTGGTTTTTCTGGGAATGTTTAAAAGAGGAGATTTAGATGAGATACTGGGAAGGAATTGTTCCCTGGGAGGGTGGGGAGGCCCTGGCACAGGGTGCCCAGAGAAGCTGTGGCTGCCCCATCCTTGGAAGTGTTCCAGGCCAGGTTGGGCGGGGCTTGGAGCAGCCTGGGACAGTGGAAGGTGTCGCTGCCCACGGCAGGGGTGGCACTGGATGGACTTTAAGGTACTTTCCAACCCAAACCAGTCTGTGATCCTGTGATTTCATGTGCACAGAGAAGCTGTCTCCTGTTCAGTGCTTCACACCTTCACCCTGTGACACTGTCAGTGCATGTGGTGCTCGATAGATGGCACACAAAAAGAAGAGAAATCCAGCTAAATGTTTTGTTTTGGGAGGAGTGGATTAACTTGTAAACACATTTGAGTGTGTTTACTGAGGAGTCAAGGTATGGAAATAAATACTTTTTCTGGTGCTGTGTTATCACAGCCCTGAGAGACTTTATCTGTGTTTTCCCATAGGGCCCAGTCACGGTCAAAGTCCAGGTTCCCAACATGCAGGACAAGACGGAATGGAAGCTGAATGGCCAAGTGCTGGTGTTCACCCTGCCCCTCTCAGACCAGGCACGTAGCTCATTCTCTGCCCTGCCCTGCTCCGTGTGCTGCCCGTGAGAGCAGCAGCTGGGAGCTCAGCCTGCTCCCCACACTCCAGCTCTGTGGGGCTGGGGAGCAGGACTGGGACGAAAGCACTGAAGGAGCCCTTTGATCCTCCCCAGGTGTCTGTTATAAAGGTTAAGATCCACGAGGCCACAGGGATGCCAGCTGGGAAGCAGAAGCTGCAGTACGAGGTGGGTATAAGCCCTTCAGATGCTGGTTGTTCTTCAGTGCATTCTCTCACATGACTTTTTTAGAAAGAAAAATTGTAATGTACAATTTAATGCATAATGAGATACTGGAAGAGCAAAGGAAATGTTTTTCCTGCCTGCACAGCACAGCTGTGACAGAACTGCCCTCTGTTACAGCAGGACAGGCCTTTAACAGGTGATAAAATCCGTGGATTTTCACATTGTTTCTGCTGCAGATGAGTCCTCCAAACTTGATGTGGCTTTCTCTGAAATCAGCCTCTTGTTTTTGTTATTAGAGTTTTTTTTCTTTTGACATTTAACTGCAGCAGGCTGCTCCCACAGCTCTGCTGTGTGTGCTCTGGGAGGTGGGCGAGCGTGCCTTGGAACCCTGACAGCTCGGGGAAGGCTTTCTCCAAAACAGGGAAGGGAAGAGCTCACTCTCTCTCTTCCTCTCGAAGCTGGGGCTGTGAGAAAGGCCCCGTTCCTTTTTAATGACTTATTTCCAGTCATGCATGTGCCCAGGCAGGCACAACCTGCTGCCTAAGCAGTGAACTTTGCACTTACCTCCTCAGGAGTTCATCTGTGGGCAGATACTCTGTTAACCCTTAACAAGAAAGGGGAAAAAAAAAAGGTGGGGGGAGAG
>VWZT01006871.1:0-72218 GCA_013397055.1 Pachycephala philippinensis
TTTTAAGTTGTTTTATCACATCTGCGCATGTCCCCTTCCTGAGGCAGCTCGCCACCATCTTCAGATATCCTGGCCCCCAGCATCTTACTGTGATTCCTTTAATACCCACAGCACAGAAAATGAAAACTGCTTGGGCAGGAGACTGCATTTTTCTATGGCATACATATTAATACTAGTTGACAAAACTCCTTTTACAGAAAAAGTCAAAATAGGCATCTGAAGAAGAGTGATGGGATCTCTTGGAGGTGTCTTTTTTAGAAGAATATGACTCAACCTCTGCATGCACACTTCTCTCCATTGGCTATAAAAGAGCTCAGATGACAGGCTCAGGTGAAGATGTCTACTCTGTGGTTAAGGGAGATGAATCCTGGCCAAGATGCCAAATCCTGAACAACAGGTAATAGACAAATTGCACTGCTGGCTTCTAGCATGACGTTGTGCAGTCCCCACCACTCTCTACAGGGAGCAGAAGTTTCTATCAAGCTGCCTTCAGTAGGACCAAAGTCTTTTTTCAGAGCTCATATCAAGTGCTCCCAGTCACATGGATATTTTGCCTTCCCCTCTGGTGTATCTTATTTTATATGTGCCACCAATTTAGCTCTATCTGCCATAGTATTGGGCTTTTGCCTGCTTTACTGAAGTCTCACTGACATGCTGCCCCCAGTGAAGCACTGGGCTTTTACTAAAATTAATAACTTCATCAATTTCACTTCCTTGCTCCCCTTCCCCTCTCCAGGCTGCCAATATATTTGTTAAACAATACTAGACCTTGGCACTTCTGTGCTGACATTTTTATTTTTTCAAAGACAAAAATTTGCTGGTTTTTTATGTCTACTGCCTCGAATTTCTTAGATAGCTTTTGGTTCATGGCTTCTCATCATGTGAGAGCCTTAATTTCTTTGGTAAACACTTCGCTAAGATCTTATCAAAGTTCTTTAACAGAAGGATGTGGGATGCAGGAATTTTGGTTTGGTGTTTTTTATTTCTTTGGTTGAGATTTTTTATATTTTTTGCTACAGAAATTGAGATGGAAACACATAGATGCAATTGAAAGATCAATTCCCAGAGTGTATGCAGTGCTTTTCAAGCCCAAGAATAAACTTCTTTTCATCTTAGTTACGCCAGTGCAAACTAAGTAAGCAAGCAAAAGCTTTGTTAGTTTTGGCTGATTACTTGGGCAGACTTAGCCTAACTGAAAGAAAAACCTGCTAAAAACGTTTTGAGAAATTTACAGTCTGATCAGATACTGTATTACAAATATAATAAGCTAGTATTTTCAATAACAATTTCATTTATAAAATCACCTTGTCCAATGCGCTGGAAACACTACATACTTGCAGATACCAGTATTTTGCTACTGAATGCACATGCTAATGCAGTAACAGTGATCTGGAGAAGCCAGTAAGAAGAGATGAGAATGAGAAAGAAAACCAGCAAACATGAGGAGCCCACAGAAAATTTAAAAAAAAAAATTTGTTATGAGATATGTCACTGTGTCTTCCCTTGCTGTTATTTTCTGTACAGTGAAAAACAAAGGAGGTGAGTAGGAGGAAATGCACAGGAAATTAAATAACAGGGGTTGTAAGATTCCTCCAGAAATAGTGAGCAGCACCCAGGGCATTGGGAAGCAGCTGATCATCCCAACACTGGCCGGTTTGGCCCGTGAGCTGGCATGTCACCAGCCCCACCCAGACCCAGAGCTGACAGACATTCCAGTCTAACACCATTTCCGACAGAAAGACAGAGAGTTGTGTCCTGCCTCTCCCAGCCCAAGAGCGGAGGTGCCAAGATGACATGGAACTTGACCAAAATTTGGGAGGGAAGAATGAAGCTTAAGTCATATTCACGCGTGCAGGCCTTCTTTTGTTATTTTAACCCAGTTATCGAAGCAATGTGTTCCTGTTGATTTTTAAACCCTATTTTGTTTTGAAAAGGCCGAACTGCGTCACTGGATGCATTGTCTAGTTACAGAGCTCCCAAGAGTGGGGAACTTCCAGCCAAGGTCCAAACCAGCTCAGCAAAATGAGGAGACATGGGGATTTGAAACCAAAGATCTAGTCTGAAAGGGATGGTCCCAATGTGAAATGATGGAGAGCACAGGGAAGGGGTGCCCATGGAGAGGCTGCAGAGGCAAGGGAAAGCAGAAGGCACGTTGGCCATGGAGGGGCCATGTTGATGTTGGCAGACTGGATCTCATCATAATTTGGGGCTATGGCATGTTGATGTGAACAAGCCTTTCACAGCTGACATGTTTTTTGCCTTTTTCACTTGTGGTTCTACATCTTGCAGACCCAAAATTGCCTGGAAAACAGGTCTGGGGAAAGTATGACATGCACTTGGTCCTGAGAGGTAACACCCAGGGGATGTATCACCAATAATATGTCTGGAAAACAGGGAAGCCAAGAGAGATTACCAGAGGAGGAGGGTGGCTTTACAAAAAGCTAGCCTACAAAGAAAGACTTTTGACCTGTAGGATGGGGAAACACACATGGGATTAGGGCAGGGAAACAGGTATGAATAAAAAAAGACAAACGAGAAGTGGTCAGAGTCATTCTGAGGGAGAAAGAGAATGGAAAACTCAAAGAAAGGAAAGCATTATGCAAAGGGCAGGGTAGGACAGAGGGAAGCTGAGGAGGCTGGAAGGAGTGAATAAAATGATGATGCTGGGAAGGCCTTTCCAAATGAAAGAGGGAAGCTAAGATGGTTAACCTTCAGGAGGGGAAGTCCTTCCTGTTTGGTACACTGCAGGAGAGGAACAGCTGCCAGTCACGGGAAACTCAGTCCACGGGAGGAAACACAGAAATGCATACAATGGAAATGCATGAGGGAATGGAGAAAAGACAAATCTGCATGGTGACGAAAATGATCTTTCATTTATCCTGGATTGGACATTTGCTGCTCATCTCTTTGGACCTTTTGTTTCCCTCTCTCCAAGACATTTCTAGGTTACTACAAGCATGTCAGATCCCTGCTGAAGCTCACATGGTTTCTGTGCACAGAGGGACATGGAGATCTCAATATATGGTATCTCCTATTAAAAAAGTTTTTCGCTGCCACATGAAAATGCATTTAGCTTGCATATGGATAACATTTGCAGATTCCTGCAATGATGAGCTTTAGCTGTCGTAACTGTCTCAGTATTCCTGTTTCCCTTATACCTGTAGTCTGTCTGCAGAGATAAAGTCACTGAGAAAGAATATAGATTTTCTTCTTCAGAAAATCCTTATTTTTGTCTTATCAGTGAAATAAGTACATCCTGTGCACAGAGACTAAAAAAAAAAAATTAAAGAATCCAAGTTGCTTGAGACCTCACCATTGGCTTACACTGCCAGATTATTATAAAATGGCTTAAGTAAATAAATAACATTGCATTGTCCAAAAACTCCTTTCTTGGAAAGCTTTGTATCCAAGTTCTTTATGCAGTGAAGGTAACATTAACATCTTCCTGGTCCTTTAAAAAGTAGTCTGTTACATGGCCATAAAAAATGTGGGGAAAAGATACTCCAAAATTATTCCAAATAAGGAAAATCTGAAGCATAATTTATTACAGCCATAAATTCTCATGTAAATGTCAGCAACCAGTAGATCCTGGACTTCAGTGATGGCAACTCTCCTAGTAGGAAAGATGCAGTGTTTAGTTTGAGGCTGTAAAATGCTCATCTGTAGCCTTTGGACTGCCTGTATTCAGAAACTGCCTCCCAGCCAGCGAAAGAGACTCAAGTGTGACAGATTCCTATCAGGATTTGTGTAATGGCAACAGGAGCATTGTCAAAGCAGGGTGGTCAGCGTGGGACACTGTGTGTCATCTCTCAACTTTCATCTGGGAAGCCCAAGACACCTTCACTATGGAAGCCATGTGCCACTTCAGCAAGACAACAGAAGCCTGTTGCCTAAAATTGGAGGTTGTTTGTCGCTCATCACTCCCAGGGCTTTTGAGATCCACACTATCTTGATGTGGATCACCCAGTTCAGAGAAGATTTGAATTCAACTTGATGGCTGATAGTGGAGGCGCAGGAATAACAGCAGGGCAAGGGCAAGCAGAGTGTTGAAGCAAGGTGCCAGTTTCTGCCCCAGGGCTAATTTGTGTGTCTTCTGTTTGGTTAGGCCAGCATGTTCCACCCATGCTTTGTTCAGCCCACGGGAGCAGAGTCCCTGTGCCCATGGCCACTTGCATGCCCTTCTCCCTAGCTCTGTCTCTGCCATTACCTCAGCCTGCTCCCTGGCATGCCTGAAACAGCCTTTGCCTCTGCAGCAGGGTAATTTAGGTGCAAAGCAGGAGATTACTCACGACGAAAAGCAACACCAAGGTTGGTCCAGCTTGTACTGCATTCAGTTGTAATACAACCTTCCAAGGCAGAGATGCTTTTTATGTTCAGAAATAAAAATAACTTATTTACAGGTTGACATTCTCAAGGTGAAAAACAGCACATATTCAGTGGGAGGAGCATGTCAGGAACAAGGATGCTCTTCTTTTCCTCATTTTCTCATTTCTCATCTCCTTTGCTTAAGGGTTATTCTCTTTCTTTTCCTACCTCACTCCCAGCAAATTTGAAACCCTTTCCTTATTTCTGTCTCCTGTTCCTTTTCTCTGCAAGACCCACACCCAGTCCCAAAATTACAGTTTCCCAGCAGTGGTGGGAGGGAACAATGGTGCTGGCTCACACACTCAACCCACAGCCCTTTCCCTGGGTGATACTGGTAGTGACTCTGTCACTGCAGCTGGCCCAGCTCACAGGTTGTGGCTAACCTGTTTTATAGGTGAGATGACATCTTTGGAGCAAACATCTTTGGAGCAAATGTTCTGGAGATGCTTACCAGACACCTTGCAGTAGCAAGGCACAGTCCCTCCCTCCAGGGCTGCTCAGCTGGCTTTGGAGAATGCAGCCTGACGACACAGTATCATGCCATTGACTTTGAAGCCAAATTCCTCACTGATTACTCTTTTTTTCCTCAAAGCTGAATATTTACAGGCAGTAAGTATGAGGTGCTCAAACACTCTTGCAGTTCCTTCCCCACACACTAAAAATGATTGGGAATTTTTCAGTGAGTACCCTTTCATGTTAGTAGGTGCACAAGACCATCAGAGAGAATGGAGCAAGCTGTATTTTTATTTGGTGCAAAGATGTCCAAAACTAAAGCAAAGATCCGGGGAGGATTAGGTACAAGAGGAAACACTGTGAAGGTAGGTGATGTGGGGAGCACCCTTCAGAAGGTCTTCGTCAGGCTTGGATGGGGCTTTGATGACATTTGTCACTCACTGAAAAAGGTCTTGTCTGCATCAGCCTATGACTCATGTCAACAGCTTGCTATCACGTCAGCCTCAGGCCCTGCTGGGGCCCCAGGGTCATACAGGCAGAAGAGCTGCTGCCTCAGATCTTCCTACTGGAAAGCAAATGCAAAGGTGCAGCTTTGGGGAAGAATTGGTCCCTAAACTCTAGAGGAATGATCAGGTACTCACAAAGAAGTCATCACTGTTTTTGCAAGATTAGCCTTCCTATACAATTTAAAGCTATATATTTAGATGTGAAACCTTAGATAAGAAAGGTGGCTTTTAAATGACTGTTTTAATTTCCAACCACCATATTTTAAAGCCAGTCTCCTCAGAAAGTGGGGGCCTCTTGAGTGAAGGTCTTAAACTTTTTCTCCTTGCTTCTCCACTTCTCCATTCTGCTCCTGTCAAGGGTGGCTCTGACTGCTTCAGCCTTTCTTTTGATTTTAAAAACACAGATGTAAGCAGATAATGAGGCCACAGGAGGAGAATCCTTCAGGATGTCTTGTTTGGTTTGGAAATATTTAAATGTCTGCTGCATTTCCTTTGAGCACAAGGCAGGAGTCTGTGAAAGGGCACTGCTCCTTCTGCTACCCACAGTACTGCTAGGGATGGGAGAGTGTGCGTGCATGCAAGCATATGTGTGCATGTGTGCATGAGATAGTTTCTAATCTTTTCAGCATGGTTCTTTTTCCTGGGATAATGCGAAACATTTTTGTAGGTCACATTTCCCTGGAGGAAAAGATTTTAACTCTAGTAATTCAGGTGAAGCTTGTTCTATCTAAATAGTCTGCCGGTTTCCCATTATTACAACAAATTCATAACTTTATAAATCACAGTGAAGAATGATTTTTTGTGGTTTGGATAGGTTTAAGTGCTTGTGGCCATTAAGAATGATAGTTGGTTGTTTCAGATTAAGATATCACAATCAAGATGAAAATTTTATTATTGTCTCATACATAAAAAAATGAATGGCTATTGGATGAATTACCTGATGAGTCTGAGAATCAGAGTCAATCACCTTTACAGTGTGGGTGATACAAAGCAGTTGCCCAAGAAACCCTAACACAGAAAGAGAAACCTTCCTCATTTTTCTCCATGAAACTAAAACTGTGTTGCAGGCTGCTCTCAGCTTCCTACTGACAAACACCTCGTGGTCTGACTACCACAGATGGGCCCTGGGCAGAGGTGGAATATAATGCTAATTAAAAGGCCAGGACACTTCATGGCAGACAACTGTGCACAGAAGGTCAATGGGTTATATCACAGATGGATAAATAAATTTAATATCCATGGATGCCTCATGAGATTTGAAAAGTCAGTCACATACAAACCATGGTTTCATCCAAGGATAGCTGAGTACTATAGAAAGTATTAATAATAAAATGTTGTATACAGAAATGTTCAAAAGAATTGGCAGTATTCATGCTAGAAAGAGTTGTGTCATTGCCAAACATGAAAGATCACTTGTTGGCTTCACTAATCTTGTTTAGGTCCTGCAGTTCAAATTTAGAATATAGCTATCAATATAAAGAGCAATAGAATAAATTTGCAATACATAAATAAAAGAAAATTACGGTTTGATCCAAGAAATCTTATGAACTTGAGAATGCCCTGACTATGACAAATGATTGTGACATTTTGAAGTGATTTGTTTGGATTTTCAGAAATAAAATTGTTTCAAACAAGCATAAGTTACAAATACTATTGCACACTGGTTGTGTCCACACACACTATCCCAACATGTGCTTTTAAGCCTCATCTTAATTATGATTTTTTCACGGTAGGTGTCTTTTGTTACCTATGCCTTTTTACATCATTTTAATCCTTGCACACTGACATATCAATGTTTTTTTACCCATTGTAAAAAAACTCTCAGCCTCCTTTTTTAGCTCACACATTTTTCAAAACAAACTAGTGGAAGGATGAAAACCTTCAAACATTTTATTTTAATTTCTAAGGAGACAATAAATGTGAGGAAATGTTTTTAATGTAACTTATTGTATCAGTGAAGACTGTTTTGTAAAGAGCATTTTTTTCTATTTCAGTTCATTGTGCCAACAGATGAGTGATACTGACTAGTACTATTACAGCTGAGTAGTACTATTGCAAGTTTAAAGCAGGATACCACGAAATGCACTCTACAACCACAAATGCATTCCAAAGTGTTGTTGCTAGTAAATATGTGTCCTGGGCTTGTCTTGTGGGCAAGCCAGAGAGTCGGATAAATCCATGTACTGAGGATGGACATTAGATGTGAGCTCAGTGAACACACACAGGCACGCAAGCCTACACACACACACACACACACACATGCACACACGCACTCACACACACATATAAAAGTAAATATTTATTAAATGGATGTCTCAGTGTCAGCCCTGCTCTGTATGTTGACATGATCCAAGTCTAGAGGCCACAGCTCAAAACAAAAAAACCTGTGAATACTTGACCTGGAAGCAGTGAGAAATTCTTCTGAAATTCACTGATCTTCTAATATTTAACCCTTACCAGCTCCACTTCTGGCATCTGCATGGATGTTTGAGACAGACCTTGAGTAGCAGAAATTGAGATATGATATAATTATGTATCTCCAACAGATTAACTGTCTTAGGAAAGGAGGGCCAGATGAAATAGGATGTGTTCTGAACAAGAGGAGAAAAAGCACACAGAGCACATTCTGCTCCCAGAAGGGTAAAAAAGAAAGAAAACCTTTGAAACAGCAAAGATTGTTACATTCAAATTACTCCTTTCCAAGTCTGTAATTTCTCAGCTAGGTCAAAACAGAAAATGAGTGATTACTGTTACAACTGGCATACACTCTGCACTTTGGCTGCATTTAAGATACACAACATTTTCCAGAGAATCATGTTGGATAATTTGTCTTGTGTATTTTAAGCCTTTTTCACATGTCCTGAAAGACATAAGCAATAAAATACCTTAAGGAGTGCAGTGGCTGCAGAGGGGAGGAGGCATGGGCCCAGTGTCAGGGCACCCGGGTGCTTTCCTGACTGTGTTCCCATCTATCATACAGCTCCAGATGGATTGCTGACACCAATACTCCCCAGCTTGGCTGCCTAAAGTTCAAAATCTCTTCAGCAAGAGTAATTTCCAATGTCAATAGTACTGTTTATCTTCACACAGAAGAAAAACTGACTGCACCTAGCACCTAAGTCCAGATTGACAGGCAGAAATAAGCACTGTGGTTTGCAGAATGAAGCTCCCACGGGGTCAGTGTGCAGTGCTGTATCTGTTTGCATATCTGTGCTGCCTAACTTACATGGTAAGGAGAGAGGGTCCTTAAAGGAGTTTCCCAGGAGGAAATGCACTTTGGTTTTAGGGGGACCCCATATTCCCAGTGGCCTTATCATCCAGCCTGATCATCTGCTGTCATGGGCTCTCATTTCTCCTTGCTGAGGCTACTTCCTTATGGAAAACAGATGAGGAGAAGGAAGCATTGAGGATTAGGGGGGCTCTCACCTTGTGTTCAATATGGGTGATCACACACATGTATAGGAAACTGAATGGCACTACTGAGTTGCCCAGACCAGACCCAAATTTGGCTTCCCCAAGGGGGATCCTGTCTCTCCCCACTGCCTCCATATACAGGCTGGGGACACTGGGCTTCCACCTTTGGCAATTACCAGTATTTTCCTTACCCTGAATAATGTGGTATATTCTATAAATGTCTTTGAGCAGTGTTCCCCCGACTTCTATTATATTAAAATCCCCCAAATTCATTTAAATAACTCCTAGTTTAACACTAAAGAAAAATCATGTGAAAATATTACACCATTCAGCCTTCTTATAAGGGCATTTTTATACACTTGTCAAACTCAAAATACATGCTCTGGCCATATTAACATCCTTCCACTTTGTCATAAATCAATTACTTTCCTCAAGAGAATTCCTCTTCAAATGCAGGGTCACAGGTATATTCCTAGGCTCAGATTTGGTTACTGCTTTTAACATGGAAATGGACAGAACTTTTTAATTCTGCTTTGTGAAACAGAATTCCCGAATTGTGGCTCTAGCCAGAAGAATGAATATAAAAGTAGAATTCTGGGTTTCACTGTCTTTGTTCCCCCATGAACACTGATCAACTTACTCATAGACATCTTTTTACCTATTACTAATATGGAAAATTCAGACAAATGCTGAAAATGAGTTTCCCTGTTCAGGGAGTCATGAATCTTTGTGGTCAGAAAGGACTTCCTGACACAGGTGAGGTGGCTGAGGGACTAATGAGGGGAGATGTTCTGTTGGACCCGTTGCTTATAAACAAGGAAGAATAGATCGTGGATGTGAAAGTCTAGAGCAAGAAAAATTTACCCTCAGTGGAGGAGCACCCAGTTAGGCAATATTTAAGCAAATTGAATCCACACAAATCTGTGGGCTCTGATGGGATGCAGCCATGAGTGCTGAGGCATCACTGAGGGATCATGAGTGCTGAGCACGTATCATTATGAGGCCACTCTTGATAACCTTGGGAAGGGCGTGGCAACTGGGGAAGTTCCTCAGGACTGGATAAAAGTGTCACTGCCAGCTTCCATAGGGGCAATAAGGATGACCTGGAGAACTACAGTCTCACCTTGATCCCTGTGAACATGATGAAGCAAAATATCCTGGAAATCATTTCCAAACGTATAAAAAACAAGATCGAGAGTATTCACTGTGGATTTATGCTGGGGAAATGATGCCTGACTGACCTGATGGCCTTCTACAATGAAGTGACTCGGTCCACTATATAAAGTGGTGGCTAATACACCAGGTGGGTGTGGTGCCTTTCAGAGGGACTCAACAGGCTGGATAAGTCGGCCAACCTGAGCCTCATGTTGTTAAGTAAAGGGAAATGCAAAGTCCTGCCTGTGGAGAGGAATAACCCCACGCACCAATACAGGCTGGAGCCTGGACAGCTGGAAATCAGCTTTGCAGAAAAGGATCCACGGGATCCTGTTGGACCCCCTTTTGGCCCATGAACCAGCAATGAATCCACGAGGCAAAGGTCAACAGCATCCTCGGTTGCACTAGGAAAAGCATTACTGGCAGGTCAAGGGATATGATCCTTCTCCTCTATTCAGCACTGGTGAGACACACATGGAGTGCTGGGTCTGGAACTGGGCTCTCCAGGACCAGAGATGTATGAACATTCTGGAACAGGATCATCAGGGAGCCACAAAGATGGTGAGGGACTAGAGAATTTCTCATATGAGGAGAAGTGGGAGAGCTATGACTGAACATTCTAGAGTAAAGAAGGCTCAGAGGAATCTCATAAATCTGGGTAAATGCCTGAAAGGAGGGAAGATAGAACCAGATCTTTCTAAGTGGTACCCAGGGACAGGACCAGAGAAAAGGACAGAAACTGAAATACAGGAAATTCCATTTAAATACAAGAACAAAACAATTTTTTTTCTTTTTAACTGTGACGGTGGTCAGACACTGTAGCAGAGTCTCCATCCTTGGAGATACTCAAAACTCAACAGGACATAGCCCTGAGAAATTTGCTGTAGCTGAAACTGCTTCAAACTAAATGGTCTGCAGATCTGCCTTCCCACTTCAGCTGTTCTGTGATCCTGTGACTCCTGCAATGCTTTTGTCTCATCTCTTGCTGTACACAGGCCACAGAGTTTCATTCACGCTTCCTCACACACACGAGTCAGACATGCTAACTGAACAAACCGTCACTTTTAGAGGCACCTGCACTTGGGTATAAGATTTCAACTGATGGCAAATCCACTATGCCCTTGATGGAGTTACCTCTCCAGTAATTTCCTTCGCTATTAAGGAAACACCCTTCACCTTACCTAATCATCATCCTCCGCCATTAATATTTAACAGCTAATAATTTAAAATTTCAATCAACTAAATTAGGTGCTCGCTTCTGCTTGTGCAAAAATACTGCATGCACTGTGTTCAAACCCAGTGCAGGTGACCTAAACTTTCCAGGCATTTCTGAGGGTGACACATGACCAAGTATTGGGGCCAACTATCTCTTTCAGACTGAGACAAGTTAAGGAGGGGACAATGGACTGCCAGTCTAAAGAGATAAGTGGATTGGCTGAGCAAGAAGGTAATATTTTTAAGATACTTTTCAAAGTAAAATTATCCCCTCACTAATAAAATTACTACCCGGATGCTGGCGAAGGTTACTTGTTTGAAATGCATCTCAGGAGCTGATGACTGAAACCTGCCCCTTCCAGTTTCCCCTGAAAACTGTTTCTCTTAATGCCACCAGAAATTTCCTCCACTCAGATACTGCAGACCCAGAGCCTCTTGCAGAGAGTGAAAGGCAAGACAGACCCTGTGCTTTATGATGTCCTTGAAGATTAGAAAATATCTGTATAGATTTTGTAATCCACAAGCCATTTTACCTGCCTTGAGAACTACGTATAGCTTCCCACTCATCAGAAAGGAGGGCATCTCTGTTAATTGGGAGCCTGACATTTCAACCTATTTTTGTGAAACAAAGGCACACGCAATCCACTATTGAAATTATTACAAGAGCAAACTCACATTTTCACTTCTAAGAGTTCACTTTAAAAGCAAGTCTTTGTATTCCTAGTACTCTGCCATCCTGGTTTGGCTGGTGTCTAATCCCTACCACAATACTTATTTTAGCTAATCATCATCATTTTTCTTTAAATAAACCCATGCTAACCAAAGTGGTGAGGGAATTAAGTACATTATTTCTTTTGTAGCCCAATATCTCCATCTTATGGTCATAGCATGTATAAGGACTGAGCTCCTCAGTATTCATTTTAACATGAATTGTAGTGGAGACTGTATAGCAGGTAAAACACAATTTAGTGTTTTATCTGAAGTAAGTTGGATCTTTGTGGTTTTTTTCAAAACTTTTAGGGTTTTTAAACTGAATGCTGCTACTGAATCTTCTTCTTAGGGAAGGCTTAGTATAAATTACTGGTGATTATTACACTTTTCTACATCAGCCTACATTTTCTACGTCAGTGCTGCACCTCATAAGAAGACAGAAGCTGTATGGACAATACCTATACATTTCTAGGTATTGTCCAACAAACCATGAATTCTTCTGTGGAAGAAAACCATCGTGCTTTTCTTCCACATAATTCCAAGGGGAGAATTAACTCATGCCATATTTTCAGTGTATTTTCATTAATGTTTGGAATCAAAGTCATAGGAGACCAGGCAAAATCAGAAAGAGACACATTGCTGAAGTTTGTTTAGTGAAAGGCTTAGTGCTGTCCGAGGTTGGCTGCTCATGATCTACACAGCCTAGAAAGACCCAACTGGGCAGGGAGCAGAGGAGACCTGGAGGCAACGAGCTTGGCAGGAAACAGCTGCTGGTAGAGAGATGTGATAGACAACAGCACTGATTGCTCTCTTAGAAATGCTCTCCACCATGTATTTACATGGCAATATGGCACACTGTGGTCCACTGAGAGCAATTTTGTTTGTATGGGACTAGAATATCAGCTCCTATCTCCACAGGAAAGAAGGATATGAATATGCTGAGGCCTCAAGATCACATGGGAATCCTAAAACCAGACTAGCATAGCAGCCTGGCTGGGAGATGTACACTACACATCAAGCATACCTCCATTAATGATGCAATTGATAGTACACCTCTTCTGTCACAAGATATCCCTGTCCTGTCTCTGAATGGCAGCACAATTTGATTTTCTGGAGAGAAGGAAAAAAACCCCAGTGATACTGGGCCAAGCTACACTTAAAACATCAACTGTTTTATTTGCCCATCTATGCCAGTCTCAGCACAGAGCAGGTCAGAGAATGTGCAAACAAATTACTCTTTCAGGAATGTCAAAGAAAACCTATTTCTGCCTCAAAGGTTTCCTCTAATCAGAGAACCAGGCAAGCAGCAAACACTGTTTTGCTTACCTTGTCCTCTTTGGACCGCTGCCTCTTCACAAAATTCTGAACAGCAAAACCTGTTAACCACACAGTATCTTTTCCCAAGACCAAACATTTCTTCACACACTAGAGAAATCAAGTCAAAAGTCTATATTTATCAATACCATCTGGCAAAATCTGTAGCGACACACATTTTGAAGTGGGAAAACTAATATTTTTGACATATGAGTTAAGCACTTTCTGTCAGTCTTAATGCAGTCTAATGAAAATGGCAAATAAACAGTAGACCATCCAGCTTCTCTACTCACCACAGCTCTTCTGTTTGGTCAAGTGAGAGTCTGTCACCAAGTATACTGCCAGGACTGCTTCTAATAATTTAGGATGCACGTGATGTTCCCATACTACTCAGCGGCTCTGTTTTGAAACAAGGTCTAAATTTTTTCCAAGGTTAATTTTAATCCAAGCACCATTGCAAAAGGAACACTGAGGGAAATTGTATCATAAAGAAGCACACACATTCCTGCTCCCATGCAGTGCCTGTGTGGGCCCAGGAATAGGAAAGGCTCTGTAAGTGGGATGTAATACATGTGCTTGTTTATTTAAAATAGTATCCAACTACTGAAAATCTACGCAGTATGAATTACATTGAATTGAAACATTCCCAATCCCACGTAAGCAGGAGAGAGACCAGAATGGTTGCGTTCCATGATGCACACCATGGACTGATGGCCCACTTCCAAAAGATGCAAGCAGCATATACCTATTTTCAGCAATGCAGACTTTCCTCTAAAATGAGGCATCGCTACCTGGGCTTTATAAACAGAGTGATGGCAAAACGAAGGAATGGGAAACCATTACTTCATACTTTGCCTTATCCTGTATTTTTTCAAGCAAAATTGAATCCCAGAAGTCTTTGTTTAGTCCAATATTTACCAAGAAAGCCTGTTTTGGATTTGTTGTTAGACCAAAGTCATGGCAGGTGCCAGAATTCGCAGCTTTCCCAGCTCTCTGCAGAGCAACTTGGGTTCCCACTGCTTTGAAAGCCAGTGCAGGACCATGCAGGTAATCCAGCATGACAGCCCAGATGGGACCTTCTCACTTGAGTCTCTATTCATCGTGTATCTCTGGCTGACAAACAATTTAAATGATCTGTGAGTTATTTCTGGTTATGGGACCTAGGGTGGCTGACACCTTGTCTAAATCTGCACTTGACAACAGTCAGGGATAAAGCTGAACCATTGCAAGGCTCATTCTCGAATGAAAACAAAACAAGAGACTCAACATCAAGTGTAACTGCAAAAAAGGAAGGTGGATCTCAAAGAGATATGAGGGAAGGACAGTTGCCATTCCAGGTGCTCTTTGATTGTAACATTGGGAAGTTATAACATGATGCTAAGTTTCAGAATCACTCACTTCCTTGTGTAATCCACACACGCACATCACAGGCTAGCTGCTACACCTACAAAAAAAATTTAGCATTTTTTCCCTAGTGTATCAGTTACTAAAAATAGTCAGTGGCCATTTACCATTGCCAGAAAAGCTGAAATGTTAACTCTCTGTTGCTTAAGGTACAATGCTTTGAAACAAGACGCCAACAACCTTTGTTTGATTGCATCAGTAAAAACAGACAGCTGATTTTCCTAAAAGATGGTGAGGATCACCATTCCTTTCCCAATTTAAATCTGATTTTCTCAGTTTGCTGTAGAGAAGTCTCATATGGATCCCATAGCACACAGCCTGGCATTCTCCCTGCAAGGTCAGGAAAGGCTTGCAAAGGGTGGATAACGCAGGAACACTTCTCTGCAACACAAACCCCAGTGGAGTGAGTTTTAAGATTGCAACGGGATAATGCCTGCCTTGAATACTGCACTTTTCCTTATGAAATGAGAAAAGCTGTTTGCAGAGTTTCTGATCTGAATTCTGATCTGAATACCTTAAATAAAGGTATCTTCTGGTCTCTTGTAGTTTATTCTTCTTGGTCTGAATATACTGTTTTCACAAAAATGCTCATGAGTGCCATCTTCACAGCTTAAAGGAGATTAAGAATATTGTTTCCCAGGAATAGTAGACTATAAAATATCACCATGGAGAAAGCAGAACTGTGTAAATGCTGTATCTACCAGTACTTTCAGTGTCCTATTTAAGGCCTTTCCTGGCTCAGCAATAGATAAATCGTTGCACCCTGGGAGTCCTTATTACACTCAGCATTATCTGTTTACACTGCCAGAAGTACTGCCATGGCAGATATATCCTCCACAGTAAAACAGGGTGTGAGACCAATTATTTTTCCATAGGATTTTACAGTGAAGCTATCTCAGGAACAAAATGAAAAAAAAAGAAGGATATGTATTTTCATATGGAATAAACGTCCCTGCACCTGCTCCAGTGTCAGTGGCTGCAAGATTCTGGCTGGTGTTTCTTTGCCCAGAAGAGTAAAAATGTTTTTGAATGCTGTTTGTGATTTCAGACTTTCAGCCTGACATAACTGAACTTCCTGGGCATTTTTTTGGTGATATTGACCTTTGTCTTGCAATGATAAAAAAAGGTAAATAAATAATATAGAAAAATATGTTTTAAAGTAACTATGCAACAAGATTTCAAACATTCACAAGCTCATGCTGTTATAGAGAGCACGATTTCTGTTCTACTGTATAGATAAGGGATCTAGGGAAAGTGCAGTAGATTTATTGAGATGGCTTTCTTTGAAGAGGTAAAGAGTAAAACATATTCATGGAACGAGAAAAAAACTGAGCCTTCAACTCACAGTACATTTTAGAGAATACTATGTGTGCATCATACTTAGAGGAAATGTGAAGGATACAAACCACAAGTAAATCTAAGGAGTGTGTGCATGGAGCAAAGCACCACAGCAGTGAGTGCGAGAAAGCATTGCTTTGGCAACTGGTGAAGCAGCATTTGCATAAAAGCTTTTTCCCAAGGAAAAGCAACAACACCAAATAACTGAAGGGTAGGGGCCAAGGCCACACGCTGGATCCCCACAGGTGTGCAGCTCAGAGTTCACAGGTTTCTCAGCCACCCTCATTTACAATGAGGGCCAAGGGGGACTCCCAAAGGTAGGTTTTGCTGAGCGCTGTTGTATATCTGGGGCTGAATCTGCCCAGCTTTTCACACGACAATTGCTTCTGAAATTTCAGCATTGCACTGCTCCCAGGACAGAGGGGACCTGTGGTGGCTCCAAGCATTGGTGAGGCCAGTGTCCCAGCACAACCAGGCTGCCTGAGCAGACACAGCTCTTACACATCTGCAGGGTGCTGGGTCCAGTGAGGAGCTGCCTTTCTGAAAGGGCCCTGGGAGCAGCAGGGACAAGGCACTGAAGGACAGGTTCCATAAGTCCTTGTCTTGCCTTCGCCTTCAGCAGGTAAATGGGCTGCTTTGCCTTGCCACTTGTGTAAATCCCCTTGCATTCCCCTGGCTAACTCAGCTGGAAGTGAGCTGCTGGCAGGGCAGGACACAGTCTCTTCTTTTTACTCTGTCTCCACCCCCACGTTCTCTTTCCCAAGGGTGACTGACTCGTGGGCTGGAGAGTGGGGGCAGAAAGGCAGAGTCCTTGACACCGGGAGACTTGTAGCAAGCAAGCAGTAAAGAAGCACAAATAGCTCAGGAAGTATACAAAGGATTTTTCAGGAATATCACTAAATGTGGATTCTGAGGTTCTTTAATAAGACCTAAAGCAACCGGTATTCCATTTCCACACACCTCATGTGTGTTTTGCATTAAGCATTAATCATGATCATTGAATATTTAGGCACAAAGAATTCATGTGTTTTCTGACACATGTGTTGATGTTGGATTTATAGTTAAGATATTCTAAAGATTAAGTGCTCCCGTTAGTGGTAGCAATTTAGAAGGCACATAGCTATTTCCTCTCGTCTAAGTATGTGATGATGCAACAGCCAAAATAAATACCCCCAAACACAGTCAGGTTGAAGTGCTCATAATATCAATGAGACACAGCTCTTATATTAGTAAAATACTGCTTATAAGGGTTTGGCTGAATTAGAGAGAAGAAAAAAATGTAAGAATAGATCCAATATACACTCATAAACCATTGCATAGGAAAAGGGATAACTGCAATTTAATTTGAAGAATTTTGCAAAGAGATGTCTTTAAATTAGAATTATTAAATACAGGCAACATATTTACACTCATGTAAATAAATTAATTTTAAAAAGCATTATTATAACTGGGTTATTAGAGCCAATTATATTTATAAAGCTCTGAAACTTTGCCTGCTGCCTTTGGAGAAATACAATACTAAGCAAAAATCTAAAGTGATGCCTTGGCCCAAAGACACATTCCCCAGCTTGGGCCATCTGGGGCTTCCTCTGTATGAGGCAAATGCTTGCTTGGTGCAGGGCCTCTGTGGTGGGAAGAATTCACACCCTTCAAATTTTTCTGCTATGGAGCATGACTGGCATGTTTGGAAGAGAAGCAGGGAGCATGGGAAGAGATTATGGCATCTGAAGTGGTGGCCCCTGTGGTACAAAACCTCAGTAAACCAATTGCATGCACCCTTCCCCATGCAAGACCAGGAAATTAAGGAAGCACAGAAGCCATCAAGCCGTTTTTCCTCCCTTGCCTCCCAACGTTTTAAGCGATGTCTCTGGCACAGGTGAAAATCAGCACCACAGAGCTTGGTGACACAAAGCAAAAAGGGTAACAGTGGTCATACCAAGTGTGAAAGGAATGGTTGTACAGGTTTTGTATTGGCTTCATCCTGTCAAATAAGGTGGAACTGCTCCTTGCCAGCCCCAAGGAGCACCTTTCAAATGGCTGCATTTTATAGAATAGGAGGGCTTTCAAGAAGTGATTTGAAGAAGGAAATGGAGGGCACTGACACACATTAATCAGGAGGCAGCCATGGAAAGAGGCCCTGAGGCAGGACTGGGAAAGCAGAACAAAAGGAACAGTCACGGCAGATCACCAAGGGCAGGAAAGAACACAGCAGAAATAAAAGCACTATTTTCAGTAAGGTATGAAATGCAAAGGGCTTAAGGAGTTCAACCACCTCTGGAGGGAAAAGAAGAGATGAAGACAGCACAGAGATGAAGAGCCAAGGAGACAGGGAATGAATGGTATGAGGTGGTGAGCTTGCCGAAGGGATTTGGAACAGGCCAAGGGACTGTGAGCAAAATGGGGTCAGTCAAGAGACTTGGATGTGATAACTAGAGGCAGAAATTACCAGAGAAATTCTTCGAGTGTTGGCAGAGGGAACACTAGGAGACTATTCCTGTTGGAGCACTCGGGAAAGAAAGCAAACACCATTTAAAGCAGTCCAGGATGAAGTGGAAAGAGAAAAGTCCCACTGAATGATGTCACTTGGCCTTTGAAGGGAAGGAAAAAAAACAAAACAGGAATGTAAGGGTAAGAAGAGCTCGAATCACTACAGAAGGGGGCTAAGAGTAAAAAAGATACACGTATACATGGAAAAAGACTTAGAAAAGAGGAAGGCCTTTTGACTGTCAGGAATAGAGCAACTGGAAAAGGCTTATGGGACCTGTGAGATTCTTGCCTCCTCTCTGCCACGTAGATACAGCCCATGCTCTTAGCTGCATGGGCATGGGGTCATGGAATGGCTGCGCACACACACACAGGTGAATCCCCTTCCCACCGCGCCCTCTGTAAGGGGTGTCTGCACCCAGCATTACTGGGGACCTGAGCTGTGCCAGGGGCTGTGTGTCCTCAATGCCCACCAAAGTTACCCAAGTAAGCTGCTAAGCACTGGGAAAACAAAACACAACAAACTGATCCTACCACAGCCCCTCAGCTGGCTGGAAACTCTAGGCCATGTCTTCAGCTCATATAATCTGGCATTGCTCCACCGACACCACTGGAAGTGCTTTGACTTACAGCAGTGCTGAGCAACTGACCCTGTGTTCCCATCATTTGCAGGAAGGAGTGTGTGTATCTCTTTTTTGTGAGCTGAGTCTGAGCCCAGACCCTTCACTGAGAAGCAAACAGAGCACTGTACTAACAAAAGAAACCACCCACCACTAATTTAGTAATATGAAATTCATTATAGTTTCTTTTTAAGTATTTAAAATAACTACTGGATGCAAGGCTCTTCAAACTCTGCTTTATCTCCCTCCATCCCTGCTTTGCATTTCTCGTCCCAGCCAGTGATGAGGACCCAACAGTAACAGTGCTTCATTTTTCATTTTATTTTTTCTGATTTCAAGATGTACTACTTATTTCAGAAGTAACTTTTTTTGGCATCCTCCTATAGCCAGGTCATTAAACCTGCTTACATTTTCATTCAAAACCTTTCCCTATCTTAAATGAGCAAGATAAATAGCTCTGCTGTACAATTTCTTCATTTTACAGTGGTTTTGTGCCACTTTATATCAGTGGAAACACAGATAAGCTCTTTCTTCAGGAGTTTGAAAGCTAAATAGCTAGCGCACATCTGTTTAAATTTAATTTGAACCTATAAGTTCCAAACTGAAAGTAAAATGGGGGGAAAAATCGGTGTTTTTAAAAGAAAGTAGAACAGCAAAGTTCTCTTTTATTTCTTATTCTCCTATGTCATTATTAATTCCCCCAGACTTTCATGAAAGTCTTTCTGAAATCTATTACTTTCATTCCACTTTTTCAGTTTCTTTTATCTGCTCCTCTACAACTCCTTAGAGTTCTGTTACACCATATATCCTTTTCCCACTATGTATTACATTAATCCCCCATCCAATGAACAACCCTTCTAAAAAAGTAGTGTTGAACTTTAAAAGTCAAAATCCTGCTTAGTAAACAACAAAGCTCATTTTTCCAAGTGGTGACTTAGAAGCAGCCCAGTAACATCACAGTTAGTTCCTGCAGCTCCAGCAGTGACTGGGAGCTCCACGGGGCTTGGGAGCAAGGGGAAGACAAGAAGGTCACTCAAATCCTTGTAAAAGCCACCTACATGACCAGAAGGAGAACCATTGTGGACACAGGCTCTGGGGGAGGAAGTGTGAAAAAGAGGTGCATAGGGGAAGCTCGAATTCCCATCCCCCCCCAGGTCTGCTGAGAAGAGACCAGGCATGCGGCAAGGCATTTTTTTCCACTTGGAACAGCAGCAGGTCAAAAGCCTAGATTCTGTGCCCACAGCAGATACTTCCCCCTACTCCTTCTCCCTCACTAAGGATAAATGAGCAGCCTGAAATGTAATTAGGAACACTAATCAGCAACCAAAAGTATCCCTTGATTCAGCAGCCAGCTTATGAGCTGAAACAACCCCAGGCCTTTTCTAGTATGGGGCCTTCCAGCTGGTTTCCCAGGTTGAGGCTGTCCAGCTTTGTGTGAATAAGAACAACCAAGTCTCAGACAGCCTAAATATCCTCCTATAGAAACGAACACCCTACTCCCCTGTGGGGAGAGGATGAACAAAGCTTTCATGACCCCTTCTAACAAAACCAGCCTCTGACTCAGTTTTTGGCAGAAAAGGGAGAAAGGAGGGATCCTTCTCAGTGGGAGGCCTCCGTCGAGGGAACATCAGAAGGAGCCACCAGATGGACTCTTGGACTACATCTAAAGCTTTCTCACATTTCTTTTCCTTCCTCCCCGCCCTCCTTCCCCTCACACACACACACACACACACACACAGAGTTTACCTCTTCCCTACTCATCTACAAAGTGGCTGTTCAAAGCGCCGGGGCCCGTGATGGATGCCCACATGTGCACACAGGAGCACGGTGGCTGACACTCTGCACGTGCCGGCTGCTGCAGGAAAGGCTCTTGGAGACTGGCAGGTGCTGCAGGCACCAGACACATTTTTCTCCTCCAACCCAGGCTCACACTGCCCATTAATCCCTTTGGATCAGGCTGGCCTTGGTGCCCTTCAGCCAAGCTCCCTCCAAAGCCTTTTCAGACACAGCCTGGATGGAATGGGCAAGACATCACATGTCAGGGCACGGAGCATGCTGTTCCTACAGACCCTCCAATGCCACCATTTTAATGCAGTGAAAATGGCTGAGAGGAAGGAGAAAGGAGGAGTGGAAGAACAGCTCTGTGCTGATTGCAGTGGGATTTGGAGCCGATTTAATGAGGAAAATTACTCCCGGATTTTAAATTGCTATGGTTTCCTCCTTGAGTGAATGTTGGTATTCCTTTAAGCTTTTAAAGGAAAAAATTTGATTACAATATGCATTTGATAAGTGAGTGTTTCTGGTTGTTTTCCATGTAATTTACCCTGTTAATCTTTATTCTCTCTCAAAACAAACAATCGTTTGACTCTTCCTCATATTGAGGGCATTAGTTTGCTAATGGGCTGAAAAGCATCAGTTCACCATTTTGAGCAGATCTATTTTCTTCAAGTTCTTGGCAAGAAAAAACCCTTTGCTTTAGAAGACAGTGAAGTGTCCTGTCTTGTCTTGTTATTCCACTGGGAACAAATAATTCTTTTATGTATGCTTTGATGTTGAAATAAAAGGGGTTTTAAATACCATTTCAATGTACTGGTTATAAAAATGCTGTAATTTCCTTGTTATTTGTCTTATTGGAAGTAAGTCAGCGACAAAAGCACAAACACCATATACACAGAAACTTCCTAAATACCCCTTTTATCCACAGTGCTGTGTTTTATTGAAAGGCTCCAAACCTATTGTCTATGAATGAAACTCCATTGTTATTGTCTACATGTTGTTATTCTCACTCCAAGCCTGAGTATAGACATACACATTAACCTGGTCCCTCTGCAATAAATCACACCCTCACTCAGGCACAAATTTAACAGGAGAGGTTGAACGTGGTGTGGATCGCGTGTTTCCAGTCATGTGTTGCACTAGGGGCTGTACAAGCCTTCTGTATTTGGCCTTGCCAACACTAATAGTCCTAGAAAGCACCTTGGTTCGCAGATACTACAGTCCTGTTTGCGACTCCAGTGGCACTTGCACAGCAGAGGTCAGTGGACACATGTGTGAACATTTACAAGTCATGCATTAAATCCCACTTGGATGAAACCAGCGCACAGCATAAATTCAGCCCACCGCAGATGTCTTGAGTCATGAGTGCAGTTCATGCCAAGAAAACTGAAGGCTATTAGAAACACCTCTTATGCAAAATTCAAAACACCAAGTCTTACGATTCACTTGCACTCATATGACTGCATTGACTCCTACAAGGCTTCTTCCCACTTAGTCCAGCAGTAGCAAGAGAAGTGTCAGATCTTCATATTTATCTTCGTTGCAGAGTTGTACAGGGATGTGTACAGACCTGTGCTGAGACCCAGTGCAACAGAAAGCACGTTGTTCTGTTACCTCTGTGACACTGTTCTCAGAGTGTGTTAGTGCTTCCACTGCCAAAAGCCAGCATGACTCCCCACTGAGACATAAAGTGCATGACATTATGCAAAGGAAGGTAATCAGACTGCTAATTCTTAAATAGATCTTAATGAAAGGCAACGAAAAATCAAGTGTCAGGAAGAACAATAGCCACAAAAGGAAGAGGAAGATACCATTTTATTAACTTTTGCTCACAACCACAAAGAGTTCCTCTCCTATAATCTGCTACTATTCATAGCAAATGGGGTAACTCCTCAGACATTCATGAAACCCCACAGTATAATTGTACTGTTGACAGTAAAAGTCAGTAAATCTTGGACAAGACTCATGGTGAAATCTTGAATAAATTGTGGTTAAGGATGTGTATTGGTCATGGACTTAAAACAGTCATTGAGAAACAATGACTACCTTAAAACACAGAAACAGGCCTGCACATGCTGCTGCAAGACTAAACTGTGAGAAATTCAAACAATTCTTTTGCTTTGTTTTACAACAAAGCTTGTGTCAGGATCACCATGGAATTAACTGAAGTAATCTCACATTCAGTTCCAGAGGAGGGACAGGAAGGTATGGCTGTAAGAAGCTAAAGAGGAGGAGTGGAGAAGGTAGTGTGACAGATTAAAAATACCTCAGAATGCTTTGTTTTACCTTTGGAAACCACATGCTGAAAAGAAAACTTATAGGCAATTATGCAGTCCGGGCTATAGGGGGCTGTCAAGAAACATACAGAATCGGCCAGTGTGGACAGCTTTAATCAAATCTGCATTTGTGATCGGTAGACACAAGATCAGTGTATCAAGGCGGAAAGACATTTTATTTTTGGATTTTCAAATACTTCTGGATGAAAGACCGAATAATAAAAGCTTAGCTATATAACAAGTAACTCTGTATTTTACAGGTCTTTAAAAAATGCTTCATAACGTTTAACTAGTAACATAAGCCTGGTTTGGGTATTAAGAGTACAGCCATTGCACAGCCAATTTTAAACACAAGAACCTGAAATACAAAAGAAGTCCAACAAATTTTAAATCGGGAACAATGTTTCATTGTCAGGGACCAGGTTTAATAAGTGTCTTTGGTATTTAGTATCCCAATATCGACAGGTCCCTTGGCTTCCCTGAGAGGCTGGACTGCATCTGAGGCATGTAGAGACTTCCAAGCTTGTAGTAGAGCAGAAAATTCTAGATTTCCAGGTGCTTTAGCTCACTGAACAGTACTGCCTCTTCTAGCTCATACAGTTCTTCTCTCCTTTGGGAGGCATCTTCTAATCTGAGAGCAGAAACAGTTTACCTGGTCTCTACCCTGTCTGGGCTAACTTTGCCTCAGTCTTGCCCTCTGCTTTCTTCATTTCCTACCTGCAAAAGGGAGCACCAGACTCTTACAGGCAGCTACCATCATACCACTCAAAAGGTGCAACTTGAAATTGGTGACATGTTAGTGCCTGCTAAGTTGCAGTATGGGATGGAGCTGGGGCAGATTGTCTCCAGTATGGTCCTTTCTCTTCTGCTGATATTTACCTCAGTTGGCTGACTCTTGGAGGCCCAACAAGAGAACCAGAGAGAGACTTTTTGCAAAATCCTGTTGCATGACAAAAGGCAATGGCTCTAAAGGGACGAAGGATGGGATTAGAACAGATAATGGGAAAAAATTCTTTACTGTGAGAGCGGTGAGACACAGGAACAGGCCGCCCTGAAAATTTGTAGATGCCCCCATCTCTGGAAATGTTCAAAGGCCGTTTGGATGGGGCTTTGAGCAACGTGGTCTAGAGGAAGGTGTCTCCCAACATGGCAGGGGAGCTGGAATGATACAACCTTCAAGGTCCCTTCCAACCCAAACAATTCTATGATCCTTTATATATCATAAGTGCCTTATCTTATATACAGCATTAATACATAGATAAATGTTCATTTGGACTGCTTGAGGTATTGTCTGATACCTCTGCAGGCACTGCTAATTTCTTCCAGAACTTCCATGGGCTTCCAGGTTGAGAAAAGCATGACAAGATCTGCAGGGAACATGAGCCAACATAGCTTCCAGTAAAGTGAGGATCAGGCCCAGAAAAGCAGTGCATTTCCTCTGGAAAGGAAAGCCCCCCACCTCTTTCACTATAAATATACCAGACTTGTGTGCTTTGTTTTGAGCCCAGTTTCCTAAGGAAACAAGGTCTATGCAGTCATGCTGTGTCTGTCTGTTTCTGTTCCCCACTCCTAACTCTCATTAGTTGTCTTGACCAGATTTGACACTGGAGGCCACAGTCTCCAGTACTTCAAGATTTTTTGTACCTCTGTGACCAAGAGGAGAAAGACGTTTGTTGTTCTTTATGTCTCCCCTAAGAGAAAAGCTTTATCATATGCTTTTTCTGAGACAAAATCCAGAGGGGAAGAGACCTTGTGAGACAGGTTAGCAGGAAACCAGGTTGTGTTAGTTCCTCTGCTCCAGGAACTACTTGTTTAGTTTACAATCTCCACAGGAAGTATCCAGCATGAGAGATACCATGCAGGCAGTGCCCCAAAATACCTTTTTGAAGCTGGACGTTTCAGTGTTCCAAAGTTACAGATCATTTTAGAGATCTGAGAGGGTACTCAGCCTTTGAAGTCTGAAGAACATCTGATGCTTCTCTGTCAACTACCTCTCTGTGTTTGTGATGTCTTTATCTTCTTGGGGCAAGAAGACTTTGGGGTGCACGGGAGGACCTCCCTTTCCCAGCTCTCCCCTGCCAGCACAAACTAGGCCTTGCAGATCATGCAGACATTTGATTCTCTGCAGATTCAGTGGATGGCAGGAGTCCAGTCATGGTAGCAATTTGTATTCACCTGCTCGTGTGCATTCAGCATAAATTGGAGGAAAATGAAACCTTAAGGATCCAATAAGAGACCATTTTATAGCCAGTCTGTACAGAGCAAAAAATGCACACAGAAAAATGCAGAAAGTCTACTCTCAAGAGAGATTTATTTGTGTTACAGCCCTCTATTAATCATAGCAGAGTATTGTCCTGAGATGTATACGCATAAAATCATCACTCTTTTTTTCGGTGTAATGATGATGCTTTATCTCCTGCCTCTGCAGCTACATATAACAAGCACAAAATCTGAACTTAAAGAATGAAACATATACTAACAAGAAAAAAACCAACAACCCATAATTCAGAATTGCGTTACAGGTTCCATACAGGATCATATCTCATCTACTTTGCTTAACAAACATATCACGTAGACATATCTATCTTAAGACAGACATGATTATTCATTGCAAAAACGACAGCTATTTTTATGTAAAGCAGAAACTAATGAAGTAAGAAAATGTATTGAGAGATTTTTGGCTACAAATTTTTGGATTGTGAGCATGGTGTTCACATGGCAGCTGCTTTGCTGGATACTGGCTCGCTGATGGCTTGTGGCATTGATTTATTGACATTCCTGAACTAGAAATTAAGGCAGCCTCAGGGGAGGATATCAACTGACCTGTAAATTGGAACATGTGTTTTGGGTTCTTTTGTTGTGCCTTTTTTTAAAAACAGGACTTCTACCACTGACTTCAGCTTTTCCCGTAAAACACAAAAAAATTCTTCCACATCCCAGATGTATTCAGACCGTAACAATAAATTAAGACAATGGACTCATGCTGACTTCTGTCAGCGGAAGATCTCGCTCCTGTGGTTGAATTATTTTTTCCTATACACCATTAGAAAGAAGATCTACCTTTTCTTTTTCAACAACTTTTTCCAAAGTCAAGATTAATCTCAAGTAACGAAATGTGAGGTCAGTGAATACTGAATTCTAGCCAGGGTATTAGCAAGCTGGTGAAACAGCAATCTCACAGAGCTGTCTGCCACATCTGCTGATGTTCCACAACAGAAGAGACTCCCCAAAGTCCCTGTCTTGAATTACCCCTACACCAGGTTTCTACCAGTCAGTCAAATTTTATCTGAGTCACGCCCACTCCAACAGGAGCGTGGGAGCAGTGAACAAAGGGCAGGCATGCACCGGGAATGCAGCCAGAGTGAAGACTGACAGGCCACGCTGGGCCCAGATGATTAGATACTGCATTTTCGTAACCAAATGGTGAGGCAAGGATGCTGCCTGTCTTTACACTGGCAGAATACATCCCCTGATGGGGCCTGATACTGCAGGGAAAGAAAATTATGACGATAATTCTGTCATCCAGGCTACTTATGAAGCATCTGCTAGGTATTTTTGAGGCAGAAATGGTATTTCTGGAGCAGCAGAAACCTAAAGTCAGGAGAAAGTTCAAGGGAATGGTTCACATTCAGGAGCACAGTTTCCAGTGGCTGTCAGTGCCTGGCCACTAAAATCCAGCCACCCTTCAGCCACCACCCATGGCAGACAGCACAGGCACTTCATGGTGTGACCAACCCCGATCCCAGCATGGGCTGGGAGGCCCCCTGTGAATCCCTCCCGAGCTCCACACCTCCTCCTGCATGGTCAGATGTCAGTGCTGGTGACTGATAGTGCCCTTGCAGCATCGCACCTGTGCCTGCACTGCAGCTTTTGGGTTGTGTGTGGTGCTGGCAGCTCATCAACAATGTAGTGCCTGGGATATGGCTGAGAAGGACACATATTCAGAGGCAAAACACATGTCACAGCAGCCATTATCCCAGGGGAGCACTTCACACTACCTTCACTCTAGTTTTTATCCTTGCCTCCGGCCTCATCCTCTGGGTCACTTCCTGTGTGCTCATACCCACAGGACAACATAGAGAAAACCACCTTTCAATTTCATCTTACCTTTCTAATGAAAAGGCAAAAAAAAAATCCCAACCACAGTATTTTCCTTACAATTTTTGCACTAAATCATTTGCACACATTACGATGCTGCTTGACTACTCTCAATCACCTTAATCTGCTTTTCCATCTCTGTCATACCTGTCTGTATTAGCAAGCATTATTTTATAGAAAAGCCAAGTTCCAGTGTTGGTTTACCATTTTTGTGCTGGTGGATGTGCTATTTGGTCCTCATCCCTCTCCAGTCCTGCAAGATCTGAAAAAAAAGTGTTTTCTCTTTTGAGGCCCACCACCTTTGCATTAATTGCAGTGCAAGACAGGGGGAACATGAATTTCTCCAAGCAACTGCTCTGACATGCTGCGGAGTCCTCATGGTAAATACCTCACTGAGTTTCTCTTCTCATTGTAGATTTATTGTGTCTCTGTAACAAGGAAATTGCAATAGCTTTAATGTGCAAAACCATATTCAGTGAATTAAAGAGTTTCTTCTGTTTTCTTTGGCTTTACAGATGTCTACAGCTCTACCCATACCAGATATTTTCTGCTTCCACTGCGGTGGGTTGTTCTGAAAAGCACCCTTTTGAACAAGCACTGGAAACTAGTTTTTGTTTACTCAGTGATCTCTGAATGCATTTGCACTGAAACTAGTGTCAAAGGAAAATAATGGCCTTGATCTCTTCCTCACAACCAAGACCAGAAGGTGAAGAAAATCCACAGCCTGTCCCTAGATCTCCACCTCCAGCATCAGACAGAAGAGAACAATTGCCTTCCTTGGAGACCTCACAAAGCAGAAAGCTGTAACTAAATAGAATTCTCATGCCAGCAACTTTGGGAATTACTCTGTTGTTATTGTTACAGCAAAATCTTCATTCATGCTGAAGGAATTTCATGTGAATGGAAAAGGCTCTGAAAAAGAAGCTGAGATGACAGTAGGACACAATTCCTACGTCGCTTCCGCTGCCACAGCTCCAGGGCCTCGTGGTCCAACCAATGCCTTCTCCAGCCTGGTGACACTAGCCAGCTTTTGCTTCATGTTTGCTCTTGGTTTTCTTAAGTGCCTACAGCTGAGAGCCTCCAAGGCTGGGCATGGGAGAGTGCTCATGACTTGAGTTATGGACATCAGGGTAGGAAGAAAAGCTTATGGTAAGAATCACATGCCAGCAGTTATTCAGTCATTATACATCACTAAAAGACAAAGAGAAAATGAATTTCACAACTAGAAACACAACAGATCTTAGTATTTTAATAGAAGCAACTTTTTTACTCAAATAATGGTTGTGCTTAGAGAAAAGGCATAGGTCTAAATTTGGCCTCCAAATGCAGAATTTCTAAATATCCAGAATAAGCCTGGATGTCTATGCTTCCCCGTTCTCAAAACAAGTCATCAGGGCCCCTTGCAAAGATCTGTACCTTCTCCAGCTCTTCTTCAAGCCAGACAGGTTTTGCCAACTCCAACTCAAGGTGCTCTGATCTTGCGTGGATACTGCCTACCTTCCCAAATGGTGTGTGAATGGATCAAGACTGCCTCACGGGAAAAGCATTAGGGAAGAAATTGTAACTTCTTCCTTGCAGAAAAAAAGCCTCAGAGACTTATTATAAGCTGATGTATGTGAAAGTACTGTCATCACTGTGATGGCCTTGCTGCTGAGATGGAAGGCAAAATACTGTGAAGGGACGTGATGGGGAATGCTCCAGTTAAAATATTTATAATTTGTAGGTCTACAGTAAAGGTGTTTTACTAGTTCAGAGCATCATCAGGAGTCAAAAGACTGAAGCTCCACCCATGATTTGCTATGTAACTTGAAAACGTTTGCCTTCTCTAACACTCAGTTTGGATACTCAGAAAAGAAAGAATTAAGAGCAGTAGGAGACACAATACATTATTGCTTGTAAAGTTCCTTCAGATATTGGCTCTACAGTAAATTAAAATATAAATTTTAATGATCTCTTACTTATTGTGAGTGAGATAGATGGAAGCAAGGCCTCTGGGTAACCTTAAGGTATTGCTTTCATTGCATACTAACAATTTATTAACGTTCTTTCCCAAATCCATTGTAATTTATTCTGAAACATTTCTGAGTATGCGCAGTCTTTTATTCAAAGAAAGGTGTCCTCTCCCCAGCAGGCCCAGAAACGCTGGCCCGTGATTAGAGGGGTAGGTTTTTAACGATTTATAAAACATATTTCTACAGTTTTAAAGAGATTTCTCAGTCACCTCTGCTAAGAAATTTCTCCCCACTTGAGCAGCGGAAGGTCCCTGGTGGCACCTCCCGGCACAAGCCTGGCAGGCGTGTGTTTGTGTGCTCAGCCCTCGCCGCCGAGCAGAGGCTGCCAATTGTACTGCGCTGTACTTCATTAAGCAGCAGTTTTACGAGGTGGGCTGCAGCACACGGGGGACAGGCACGAGACCACCAGATTTATGGCATTTCGGTGTCGAGCTGACAGCGTGGCAGTATTCACACAACAAAAACCATATTACAGGAATGTTAAAGTCGCGAGAGAGCCCTGCCAAAAAAACACCCAGCAACACACGGAGGTAGGAAGTTCAGGGTTAGGCATTAAAAATCCAGTACCCAGCATGGCAACATTCAGATGGCACACCTCCCCCTCTGCCTGTCTGCTGGGGTCTTTTATCCTTGGCTGTGGGTTAAAAAGCCTGGTTTTTAGGTACCAGGCTCCACCATCCATGCACAGAAAGCAGGTACCAATCCCACCAACACCAGCTCCTCACCACCATCTCTGTGCCAGCCATACTGGCTTCTTGGAGCAACAGCCCAAAGAGGTTATGATTCATTTACTATCCACATGGACATCTATCAAATGGGAAAGGAAGTATGGAATGCCTTCAAACCTGTTTTTAAAAAATCCTTGTCTCTCTTGCCCGTATCTCCCGCCAATGAATGGGTTCTTGTTTGTCTCGGTGAGAACTACCATTTCAGAGGTATTTTCCAGAAAAAGCACAGTATTATTAAGAAAAAATAGGAATGAAATTACTACAGTAGATGTGAACAGATAATTGAGTTTTTATGTAGAGTCGAATTTGAAAAGATCTGGATCACAGGGAAACACAGCCAACATACACATGCACACATGCACACACACATATTACTTTTTAGACCAATTACAGGCAGTGTTCTCTTTAGCCCAACATTAAATTCATCCTGGCAATTACAGGCTAGTGGTGTCAGCTCCATGTATCTGTCACTGATTCTTAGTCCCACAGAGGATAGAAGAGCAGATATCTCAAGGGCATTTCTCTACAGGACCTTGTTCAGGAAGAATTGATCAGGAATCCACTTGGAGAATGGATTACTCTAACCAGAACAAGGAACTGTGCCCCAAAATTAAATGTACAGTTAATCTATATTGCACTTTAGCTTGACACCTTTACATTAACCTGTAATATAGATGAACTCAAAATCCTGATGGCCATAAGGATTGCAATGCTCAGTCGAGGCTCTGTGCACCCTCACAGGCCAGAGATGTGCACATATAATTTTATCCTGCCTGCCAGGGCAGTCTTCAGATATAAAAGAGCCCAGAGAGGGTTTCTTGGGACCAAAAGGCACTTGGTCCCTGGTTTCCTGGGGTACCCTTTACTACAACCCAGTTCCCACAGCAATGTCTGCTGCATCATGACAGAAAAGGGCAGCAAGAAACCCCCAAAGCAGGCACTTCTACAGGGCAAAAAGACATTTTCCTTATTTGTCTAGGTCTATATTTGCTCAGTGTTATCAAAGGGGACTGAAACCATCAAAATGGGCCTTAGCTTAGTCCCAAACTGCAATAATGCTGTGCCTCAGACAGTGGGTACCTTTGCTTCAGCAGCCTGGGTTTGATTATCTCATCCAGGGACTGCATAAAGCTACTGCAAATTAACAAGGAAACGCTTCGCACAGATACTGTGACTTGATCTTGTTTGCTCTAATCAGGCTTAACGCTGTCCCAGGGCAATCTGGAAAAATTCAGATTTGTACACCTGCACTGGATTTCAGCAAACCTAATCCAGGACTTGGACTGCAAGTGTTACCATTCTGGCACCTCTCGCTAAACAAAATTAGCCCTGCTGTCAGTGTTGCAAGATACCCCACTTTGTTTCTTGTCTGTCCTCTCCTGACCTGGGATCCCTCCCAGGCGTGTGTAGGAGCTCACACCTGTCACAGACACCTGCAGCACACCAGGCCCTCTCACAGCCATACCCAGCGTGTCACGCCTGTGAGGTGCCACACAAAGTGCTCACCTGGGGCACCTCAGGGGGCCAAGTAGCTCCAGCAAAGCATGGTGCTGATGGGACTTGCCCTCCTAATTTTGTTTCTTGAAAGTCAGTGCACTCAGCTGTCTAAACCTACTCAAAACCAACTCAGGTGCCTCCAACAAATCACTCCATCCAGGTGCAGCTCCAGAGCTCATCCAACAGGCAGCTGTTGAACACTGAGAACATCAGGCTGCCATGAGTGCCAGAACAGACACATGGCAAGGAACAGTCATGGAGCTGCTGCCCACCATGCCTGTGTCAAAATGCAGCACCTCTTCCAGGGAGAAGGTCAGGGTGGTGCCAGCGAATACCGTGGAGGAGCAAGGGCTGCTCACATAAGCTGGAGTCACTGTGGGTGATGTCCATGTACACACCATGCACCCCACTGCTCCCATCACTCACTCAAAGCAGAGCTTGAAACTGTGCTCCAGATCATGAGAAGGCTTCCAAGACCAGGATCATCTAGCGAAAAGTCACTACAATAATGATAATAGAGATGAGTTACAAATAAACAGTTCATTGGCAGAATCTGGCCAAAGTACAACATGGACAACCTATCTACTATTAAACAAATGGACAGAAGCTGACTTCTGTGAGCTTTACAGCTGAAATCTACTATTTGACCATTCAAAATACTTTTCCCCAACTACCAAAAGGGACTTCAATCGAAAACGTTTGCTTCCTGTAAAAACGGGTTGGTAACTTTAGTTTCCTCTGTATCCTTCAAGATAAAAACTTCTTGTAAGAACTGGAAGGCCAATGTCCTGCCCTCAATATGATATTTTGGGATACATTTTGGAGCTGACTCTCAGTGCAGTTCTTGAACCTCTCAACCTTTGGGTTTTTTATATTTGGAGTGTGAGTCGGTCCCATCTACAGTGAAAAGGAGTCCACCCATGAAGTTTGCATTCAGATCTGGAGTCGTGGGTGGATCAGGCCAATCCAGCAGTATGATGAGGTTTTACTTCACATCACAGGACTGAGAATTTCACATCAAACCCCTCCAAAGTATTTTAGGTACCTCTCAGTGACAGTTTCCTTACTGTTCTTTTGTGAAAAAGAAACGTTTAGTGATGCTCAGTCTTGAGAAAAGCAGACTCAGGGGAAATCTCATCATTGAATATAAATACCTGGTAGGAGGGTACAAAGAGGATGGAACCAGACTCTTGTCAGTGTGCTGAGTGATAGGACCAGGGAAATGGGCGCAAACTGAAACACTTGAGATTCCCTCTGAACTTTAGGAAACACTTTCTTACTGTGGAGTAGCAGGACACAGGAACAGCGAGTTTGTGGTGTCTCCAACCTTAGAGGCATTCAAAAACCATCTGGACATGGTCCTAGGCAACTGGCTCTAGCTGGTCCTACATGAGCAGGTGGGTTGGACCAGATGACTTTTAGAGGTCCCTTCCAACCTCAACCACTCTGATTCTATGAAGAGTTATAGCCTGGAAAATAAAATTCATCTGAGGCATGAAGTAAATCAGGATCAGCTGCTCACACCGTGAAAGTGCTCAAAATAACCCCAGATAAAACCAAACCAGCCAAATCACTGCATAGACACAGACATGGGAAAAGCAGCAGCACCATGAATGCGAATGAAAACTGAGCATTGTTGGTATTCAGAGGTTCACCCCCACCACCGTGCTGCCACCACCACTGCACTGCCTGGTTCTGCTGGCCCAAAGCGTGCAGATACAGCTCAAAAATCATCTGTCCCCTCCCTGGCAGGCAACTTTGGAGCTCGGTGGCTGCAGGCAGAGAGCGCAGCACTAGAGGGCACCAGCAGGATGTGGCCGTTCGCTGCTGCTGTAGCTCACCAACCTGCCTGGCTGAGAATTAAGCGCCTTTTTTTTTTTTTCCTCTTTTATTTAAAAAAATTAGAGAGATTTTACTCACTCCTGGAAAGCACCACAAACCTCTCTTCCGCACAGTCAGGAGGAACCTTCTGTTAAAGAGAAAAGTTGGGTGCTAAGACCCTGACAGAGATTTTGCAAGTCCTCACAGCTCTGCAGAATGGCACAAAATACCCCAGGCACAGACATAAGGAGGACTTCAGACAGTCTGGGCAGCACGGCTTCCTTCCAAATAGGAAAAATGCTTATGTTGCAAAATTTGAAGTTTGTTAATTCAGAACTTGATGTAAGGAAAGGCAAAACCAAGGAAACAAAGGAAGATAAAAAATAGAACTCTGTTAGCCAGGCTCCCTGTTTCCCCACTCTGCTCCTGGAAGATTCTTCAGCACCTGCAGCAGGTGCTGCTCTGACACTCTTGGGATCCGGGGCCACCACTCTGCAATAGCACTGGCCATTCCACCATACCCACACACAGGCAGTGGGACTGATCACCCCAGGAAGTCCTGTGCCAGCACTCCTCGGCTCTCCACAGGGACTTCCCGAGCTGTCACCTACCCAAGACAGCTGCTCACCACCCCAGATTCATCCCCGGGGGTCACCCCAGCCAGCACAAAGCATCCCCGATTTGTCATTTTCAGCCAACAAACCACCCTCACCAGGCTGTGACCACTCCTCTGCAGGCACCACCTGCTCTGTCAGGTCTCATCCTTTCTTTCTCTGCATACATGCACTCCCGGGGTGTATCAGCACCAGAAACGCCATATCCCCCGTCCCCACAGGAAGGCAGGAGAGCTGCACTGGCAGCCAGAGCTGTTCCCCACCTCCCTGTCACCTCCAGCCTCCACCTTCGGGGACCAGGAGCAGGTTTATGTGCTTGCTGCTAGGCCTGGGCTGAGCAGAGACTGCCAATTGTACTGCACTGTACTTAATTATGTAGTAGTTTTATGAGGTGGACTGCAGCACACAGGGGACCAACGTGAGACCACCAGATTTATTGCACTTTAACTTGGAGCTGACAGTATAACAGGCTCTAAGAGGTAAGTACTCAGTGCTTTATTCACTGATCTTTTGCCCTCTCCCTACATTTTCGTACAATGTTTTTTGGAGCCTGTCTGGGATGATGGGAAAGATGGGGAATAGTGAATAAAAACATGAAAAGAAGAGAAAGGTAGGCAAATGGACAGACGTAGAGACGCAAAGTATAGCAGAGGTATGAAAAAGGAGGAGAGGTACCTTCTTGCACAAACCAGGTGCTCCAGGCCCTGAGTTACCATGTTATTTTCTTTGTCATGAAATCACGAACTGGCCTTGTCAGCAAAGGCAATTCCCCTGGAGATGCTAATGGTTGCAGCCCTGTGGGACTCCTAGCTCAGTACCCATTTCTTAAGAGCAACACATATATTTTAACAAAATAACAAGAGTGACACCTTCGGGGTTTTCGATTGGGAACAGCCCCCTGCCACCAGCATTCCAGTGAAAAGTATCTGAAGGAGTTACTTCAACAGGACATTTCACTGACATCCTTTGATGACATGGACTGGATTTAGCCACATGTGCTCAGGGTTTGAGGAAAATAAATACTGCCTGGTTTTGGAACGTGGTTGGCTATATGCACCAGGAGAATGGAAAAACCATCACCCTTTTTTTTTTTTTTTTTTATCTGAACTTTTTCAATATTTAAAATATTGCTTTGCATCTACACAGATTTTCAGTTATTGGACCACTTGGATTTTTAAACCTCACTGACTCTCAGCCAGACTGCCTCCGTCTGCATTGAAAGGAGCCATTCTTCTTCTTCTTCTCTTTTTTTTTTTCTTTCCTTCAGTGAAACTGGAGCCTTTCCCTTCCCGTAACTTTCAGCTGGCTGAGCCATTCCTAGATCTCTGCATTTTTCACTTTCCAGCCTGACCCCCAGGACTTCGGGAGACGCGTAAGAGAAGTTATGTGACACATTGGGTGCAGTGAAAAGCTGTGCAGCTGAAGGGAAAATGCTACAGATGTCAAAATAAAATAAAACAAAATTTTACATCTACAAGGAAAAAGAAGGGTGAAAATGTTCTGTGAGGAATGGTATTAGCTACACACTAGTGGAAAAGCACAGAAACAGAGCAAAGTTGGACTGTGTAAGAAATAAAGTGCATGTACTATTTTTCATTTTACTTGCTTTTTCTAGAAGACCACTAGGAACTGTGTTTTAACTGTTTCAAATACAACTATAAAGAAATAATCACATTATTAGAAAATAATCTAATTGGGTTAAAATTGTAACTTTAAACTAGTTCAAATTAACAGGTGTAAATTGTTACAGATGCTTTATAGGGAACAGCACATTTTGCTTGGAAAAGTAAATATATAGCATTATTGCAGTGGGGATAAAATTATTAGACTGCTTAGATGGCTTAAAAACAGTCCCAGAGCATGCTATCAAATATGAGATCACACAAACCATTAAAATTTTCATGGCATTTAATGTTTGAAAAAGTTTAGTAAAATCCCTGGGATGTCTTATGATTTTTAGTACTGATTCATTGCAAAAATACTGTCAAAAAAGGAGCTCCTAGTTTATATGTTGCTGTGCATGAGATTCACAAAATTAATTTCTCAATCAAACACAGTGAATAAATAGTCTTGAGCCCTACACAACCCAAATGTGGAAACTCACATTTTTCTCTATACTTTTCAAACAGCAAGTGCTCTTAGATGCTGTTTCATCTAGAATAAAGAAAAATCTCTCCATTGCACCAGCTTAGTAAAAAGACAGATATAGTACTGGCATTCTCTTTAACAAAACAGAGTTTTGAAACACTTCTCCAGTAAAACACCAGTACACCATACTGTAATTTTATTTCTGGAATTATCTGGGGAAAGACCATCATGGATCTTACCACAAGAGCAAAAGATGAAGTGTTTTAACATTACAGAGAGCTGTTGGTCAGTTGTTGCCAGGATATTTATACTGTAATGTGTTTGGGCCTGGAGCTGTCTCTCACTATGTATTTATATCATTTGCAGCCCTAAAGAACTCTGATTTGTGTGGGACACACAGCTGTTACAGGAATATGAATGATGAATAGTAAAAATAAACTAAATTCCTTGACAGGTGATCCTATGTCACTGTAAAGGTTTATAGGAAAGCTTTTAACACTCTGCTGCCTCATCTGAAATAATTTCCCCCTCCACACCAGATCTCCTAATATTGAAATTTAGGAAGGAAAAAGAAGAAAAAAATGAAATTGAAATTATTTATATTAGGTATATAAGAAGTTGGTAAACAAGATAACCTTCAGTCTTTCCAGGATTCTTATTGTATTCAACTTTGCACAGATCACAGTGACAGACACAAATCCTCAAACAAAAAAAGGTAAGGCAGAGGTTACTGTAACAATTAAACAGAGAAAAGGGTTTCAACCAAAGACCATTAACGAGATCTTACTTAACTTATCAGTATGCAACAGATGAGAAGGAGAACCTTTTAAATGATGGTGAAAAAATCTCAAAAGTCTCCATTTGGCACCTTCACATGTGAAAAAGTTTGCGCTGCACCTTGCTGCTAGACCCTTCTGTCAATAACACACGTTAACATCGCCAGAGCACAGAGAAGTCCTGTTGGATCAGCTCTGCATACCAACCCACATACGCAGCACTCCATACCGTCATGGCTGGAAGCTTTTACCTATCCATCAGTGGCTAGGAAATGTGAGATAAGCGGACAAAGGAAAACGCCAAAGCACGATTAGGTAATCTCTTTCCTTTACGAAATGGTTTCTCATGCTGGGAAGATGAATGGGACTCCAAAAAAGCATGTGCCCTCTCCTGTCGGTAGCAAAACATTTTTTTTTCCGAAAGCAGGCGTCCCACAGCTCTCAGATTCCTGGGCACAGAGGACGCGCTTCCCGTTGAGAGAACCTCGTTGATAACCAGCCCCATCACCCAACAGCTACTTTGTGTCCCTCCTACGCTCCTCTGCTACAGCGACATGTTGTTTCTCATCTTCCACTTGTCCTGTTGCACTCACCGGGGCATTTGTGAACAATTTGGATCTGCATCTCAATGATATCTTTCAGCACCACCTATAAAAATTAAATGGATGAATCATGAGCACAGGCTGTGTCTAAGGCATGGGTGCCTGTGACTCCCTAGTAATTTTACAACCTGTTTTCCAGTTTCAGCCAAGTTTGATAGAGGGGCAAACATCTCCTGAGATACAAAGTTCTCACAAGTTCTGGAAAACAGACATCCACATAGAAGAAATTGGCAATGTAACTGCAGGAAAGGCCGCAGGACCAGCTCTGCTCTCACAAGACCAGAGTACACCCTACAGACACAAGGAAACCACGTTTCACTGTGTCTGCAGCTCATGGAGATACTCGATTCAATGGCAAAATGTGTCCCTGCATGAGTGGTGGGAGATGTACCCTGTGTTTCTTTCCTATGGGTACGTGACCAACAGGATCAGGCTCACACTTTGCATTCCCAGAGGTACCCTACCTGGTTCTGGGATGGAAAATGTGAAAATATCTACTTCTGCAAAGGGAATCAGTACCTGCCTGTTGGAGTGATTTAGAGGAAGCTCAAGATGAAACTGGACATGCATCCCTTCCTCCTCCTACCCACATGTAACCTGACTTGGGCTGCTGCCCAACTTAGCCCACCAGGACTTCAAATTTAGGTTGTTCCTCCCTGACTCCCACATTTGCTGCACCATAGCCAGGTCCCAAAGCTTCATCTTAACACAAATCCATCTTAAATGGGCTAAGAAATCAAAAATGCTCCTGTAAATATCAGTTAAACCCAGTTCCATCCACAGGAGTTCAGGAGACATCTCCAGGATGAAGAAAACAGAGCAGACATCCAGCAGACAAAGTTCTCTGAAAGAAGGATACACAGCTCCGTGCAAACACCACGTGGGCCAGGGCATCAAAGTGCAAGTCTGTCAGTGACATCCTCTAATTCTACATGCATATCAATATACCCAAGAGTCTCCTACACTGAAAAAGAAGCACGACAATGTGAATTATCACTCACAAATTCAGCCCACTTTAGGTCAGACCTTTGCTCAGAGGCTCTTCCTCCCCACTTTTCTCAGGACTATTTTTAATACACATCACTTTCTAAAACTTTGTTTCTTATGCCCATGCTCCTGAGGAGCTCTCTCCTGTTTTTCTGCCAGAGAAATGCCAATCTTTGCCAGTGGACAAAGCATCCACTAGCAAAACTCCTCTGCACATGGAAACCAACTCATCCCTTTATTTTGGGCAGTACCTGTTTTTGGGAAGGGGATGGCTATTATTTCAGCCCGCTCATTTTGTAATGGAGTCTAACTCATTTGGACTTTTGCTTTTTTAAAGAGTTGTGGAGAAGTGATCAGGCCTGAGCCACAAGACCACATTGCATGTTCACTTTGGAAATACTCAGCTTCACAGCTGTCTAGCTAATTGTATGTGCAGACTAAGAGGTTTTTGTATATAGCCATGGTATAGGGAGGTAGATAATCAGCTACACAACTACACTTTTTTCTCCGAAACTGCCCAGACTTTTTTTACCTCCCTGATAATGTCTCTGTGATTGCACAGAAGACAAGTACAGATAACAGAACAGAATTCAAGTGCTGCATGAATCTCTGTGGCTATACATCACCTCTACCATGCACCTATACCACACGAAGAATAGATCTCTGGATATGCACCTTCAAACACACAAATTTTCCATCCCTTACCTAAATGGGAATCTCTGCTAGTGGTGCCAGTTGTGTGGCTAAGCCAGTGACCAAGGAGAGACACAGACGGGAGCAGATCTGGCATTCCACCAGGCAGGAGGCAGCAGTGACCTATATACCCTTGTCAATACATTTCACAAGAAACTGCAAGTTGCTTCAGCAAAATATGACTCCTTTGATACTTTCCTGTTTAATTTAGTACAGGCTTTTAGTATCCAAAGAACCCCACTGCTCTGAAATGAGGAAACTCGGTCAAAGACTTCGGCAGTCAGCCCACAGCTGGCAAGCACAGTTCAGGGGCCTAAAACACGACTGCTCACTAGGTTTGCACTCACAGACAATGGAGCTTTTAAAATTAAGGCTTGTATACACAGGCAAATTTATCAGCCTGATTACACTGGCATAATTAGGCCGATAAATTTCCCTGTGTAGACAAGTCCTGAGACTCTCAAACTCATAACTAGGCAGCACTTTCAGAGACAGAGAGTGAGAGAGAGAAAGGGAGAGAAGTAAAGGCAAATTAACAACTCCTGAAATATCCAAGGAATAAATTTTTTATTGGTCTCTTATTTTTCTTTTTTAAGATTTCTTTTTTCTCTTCAAGTGAAGGTGTATTTCATCTGTAAATTAAGATTTGGATGAGATATCGGTACAGTAGTTTTTAGACAAATTAGAAATAATAAAAATCATCAACATTGCCTTGACAGAGAGGGGTCTATCTCCAGTGTCAGATAAACCCATGGGCATTGACAGAGCCCTGTCAGGCAGGCCAGTCTCAGGATTCCAGTTCAGAGCACAGACTGGAGTGGGTTGCTCATTTTTTAGGACAGTGCATCTGACATGAGACTTTCAGACACCCCTGTCCCTCCACAAGCATCATGAGAAGCCCACGCTGTGGAGAACAGCAGTCTGGAGACACACCAGGAGAACCTCCATTGTTAACTTCCCTCCTTTCCATGCCTCCCTCACCAATCTTTTCACACAAGAGTATCATGTAAATTTTGAAACTGCCAACTCCATAATGAAATAGATCAAGCCTGAACTGGAAACAGCCCAAGACACCTGACCAGGGTAAGATCCCTCTGGTGTCTTCGTGGATGGGAAGATTCTCTCATCCCAGGCACCTTCTACACTTCACTATGCCTAACTCTCCTGGTGTTCTGAAGTACTACTTCTCTAATAATAAGGATCATGTCAGGGGAAGAGTCATGGCAGGACAACCACACCGAACCTAGTCTCAAGACACTTCCTAATAGAGAATACTGCCTGTGCTTTCCTGGCTTCCCACAGTGTGTGATCCCACTCTTGCACTGCTAATATTAAGTGACAAGGACTTCATGAGCTATGCCAACATAGCTGTTACCAAGCTTCATCTACAAGTGCTGACTTTAGATTCTCATAATCTCCCTCAAAATAATCCCTGAATGGATTTGGAAGATTCAGCCTTCAACTTCAGCTACTTCCCCACCCAAACTTTTATCTCCTACATGTCTTCAACATTCCATCTTCTTCCATACCCCTCCTTGTCAGAGACTCTCTTGGTAACCTAGCATTGTTCCCAGTCTCTCCCTCCCCTTTATGCACTGCTATCAACATAACACTGAGCAGCTCGAAGGAGAATGGGAGCCCCCATCGTGCTAGGCACTGCACGTGCATGCGCTGGAAGAGAGACTTGTCTTCTTGATCTTACAACCAAAACAAATAAGGCCAAAAGAAATGTTATTCCCTTTTTACAGATGGGAAACCAGGACCGAAGATATTAAATGTCTAGCCCTAGGAAGCCTGCAGCCAAGGCAGGAACTGACCCCCTGTTTCCTGAGAGCCAGCATTTGGTGTCTAATCGCACATGATCAGTCTTTCCTCTCTACCTCCCTGTAGGCAGAAGGAATTTTTACTCTACATCTCCACATGTTTCTTTTGCTCTGTACTGCACATAGCCATACACACCTAGACAGGACTCCTTAATAAATAATTGTATGTGGATTCCTGCACTGCTCTTGTGCTTGTCAACCCATGCCTCCCTTATAGCACAGGAATTAGACTTTCCTTCCTGTATTCCCAGAGTAATTATCAAACAAACTTTCCTCTGGCATAGACTTCCCACACCAAGGACACTTTAAATCTCACACATAAATCTCTTTCATTTCAGCAGGTCTCTCTCCTGGAGAATGGCATTTAATGGTGATCTTTTTTTAATCAGGTTCAGTCCCCTGTTTCCCACCCCCATCTGGTGAAAGCAACTTTCCACTTAGAAAGGAAGTCAGTCTTTGATTTCATAAATGATTATAAGAAGATTTAACATCCTCAGGAGCACAACTATTTTGATTAGAATGTATTTGCTCCAATACCTTTTCCAGCTGTCCTGCTTCTCGACACAAACCCCAAGATACAGAAATCTTTCTGAATTCACCCACAGACACTCCAGTGTGGAGACAGGCTGCTCACCCTCTCATCATTTGGACACTGGCTCCATGTAATGCAGCAGAATAAAGCAGGGAATTGTCAGCACACCGACTGTGTGCTGGTGTCTGCCTCGAGCCCTGGCAGGCGGTTTGCTGAGCACGGATGTGTGCGGGCTTGTTTGCTTTAGCTCGCTGACCTCTGCTTTGTTGCTGCAGCCCTGCAGCTTGCTGAGACTGCCACCACGAAGAGCAGCTTGACTGGAAAGCCAGGGGAGTCGGCCAGATGAAGGTTTCAGAGGAGCGTGCATCCACTGTCACTGTTGCAGGCAAGCTGGCATGAGTGTAACTTTTACAGGCAAGTGTAATTTTGCAGGCAATACCCATTTGTGCACAATCTGTCCCTCTTCACACTGCGGCCAGCTGAAGGAAAACATCAGATGCTGTTTGCACAGTGCCAGAGCGGGTTGGAGTTTTCTGGCTTCAAAGGCAGATTTGAACTGTAAGATAAAATTTTTCTGCAGCTTTGCTTTCAAAGGCTTTATACCATTTTTCTTTTCAAATACTACCCCTCTGAGGATATGTGTATATGTAAAATGAGATGGTAACCTGAGGGCCACAGTCCCAAGTCACCCTCCAGCGCTCTCAAAGGCTGTCAGAGGCTCAAAGGGTTCTCCTTAGAAAACAGTAAATGAGATTCTGGCTCAGAAAGACAAGCTATGCAGAAATTTCCTGCCTAGATCTCTTCAGGAGTGTTTCTGACTCTGCTACCAGGTCCAAAGGGGTGGGACCCAAATGTGAAATTGTTTTTTGATCAAAGTCTTCAGCGTCCCATCCTGCCTGTCAGCAGCTGTGCAGCTTCATTTCAGCAGCACTAGCTTTGTGAAACAGAGCACGAACTGTGCAAAGCCAGCTTCACTTCTGAGGGCTTCACTCCTTTTCTTAACAGTCTTCCAGACTAAACCTATTCTCCTAGTACCAAAGACTCTCTTTTGAGATTTTGATAACACAGCTCCAGTTTGCAGGTAGCACACCCACCTAGGAACACATTGATTAAGTGCAGTTTTTTTATGTTTCGTGCAGTTTTTCTGTGTTTCCACACCACATTCAGTACAGTCCCCCTCAGACCTGGCTGGCTTATTTGGACTTGAGGTGACGTGCTTGGAGACTCAAACCCTTACAAGATTTTGCTTTCCATAACATCAGCAGCAGCCACTTCAGCGCCTGTGGCAGTTGTTGTTCTAGGATGCAGAAATAATCTTCCCCATCCTACACAAATGCTTGGATGTTGAGGCCAGAGGGACTTACTGAAATAATTTTGTCTGGCATCTAGAGCAACACGGACTATAAGATTATGCTAAATAATTCTTACTTGAAGATCCATAGCTGTGGTTGAACAACAACCACAATAAACATGCAATCGTGGAAAATCTACCACAATCCCTAGTAAGCTGTTCCCGTGGCAAATCACCCTCACTGTTAAAAATGTGGACGTGGTTTTCAGTCTAAAGGTGCTTAGCTTCAACTCCCAGCCAACAACATATTGTTATTCCAAGTCTTCTGAACTGCAGAACCCTTCCTATTGCATCACTGATTCTACTGAGGTATCTTTAACTTGTGACAAGGGACTGGTTTGAAAGCTAAATATGCAGAACTTCCCTCCCATCTCTTGCTCTAGTGAGGGGTTCTTTTTGGTTTGTTTCTTTTCACGTGGTTGCTTTTGTAACTTTCCTCAGAACCTTGTCAAATTTTTTAATATCCCCCTTGAAACCAGTTGTGAAGCTTTCTGAAATATAAGTGGCTCTCTCAACAGTCACAGAGCTACCTCCTTAGGCTTTGTTCCAAAAATTTCCAAATGCCTTCATGAAGTCCTTCCAGACTGTATTTTAACCAGCCCTGAAAGCTACAACAGCATTTCCAAATCTTTAAGACCAAAGTCATATTAAGTGACATTAAGATGAAGCAACAAGCCCTTGAGCCCCCACATTAAAAAATTTAGAAAGAAGCAATCTCACAGCAGGACAAGTGAGTAAGCAGAACGATCTGTCAGCTTCTCCCATTTCTATGTGTGGGCAAGGTCTTTGTAGCTACTGTCTGCTCCTTCACGCTGATGGCTGCAAGTCCATGGGGGCTTTGCTGTTGTTGTTTCAGCGTTTTAGCCCATTTCTTTCTATCTGCCACTTTTAGGGCTTGAGGAGATGCAACATGTTCCAGACCAGCTTTCTTCTTTAATCAAAAAGCAAGCAAGTCTGCATACACACAGGTTGTTCATGCCTAAAACGCTGACCCAGGCAAGCAGAGTCAGCAGAAATAGCAGCTACATTCACAGCTGCAATACCCTTGGAGTGACACATTAAAGAAAGGCCAGCACTTTTCTAAAACCATGCATCTCAAACCTATGTTTTCCAGTGGAAAGAGATGATCTTGTCTCAGCTTATTTTGTGGCAGAGCCTCATGGACTTACGACTAGCAATATAAGCCATTCTGCTTTGAATGTCAGGATTGTGGTCCAGAATTTAAAGAGTTTTTCCCATCTTTGCCCCTAATAAGTATTTCTGTATTAGAGCAGCACTCCCACCTGGTACAGTCAATCCCTACATGCAACTTCATAGCCTGTGATGGTGCAACAAAAATCCCTGCCCTGGCTGCCTCTTAAGCTGAAGAGCTATGCTGGTCTGGCTGCATGGGACATCTTTGCTTAAGGAAGGAAGAGAAGATCACCACCACACCCCAAACCCAGTCTTTCCCCATACACAGTGCCACTGCTCTCTGAGTATTAATAAACCAGGTGTTGAAAGCGATGCTCAGCCTGAGGCATGCTCAGTGCTACACTTGTTGCTTGACCCACCTCCTCATCCTAGAGATTAATTAGGCCTGGCCCCTCCCTGCTAAATTGCCTCTCAGGCACATTGCTCAGTCTTCCTCCTCTTGCCTCTGGCGTATTCACTCACTAACTTTTTATTTCAATATTCATGTTTTCCAGTTTGTAAGGCCCTCCACTCATTTTCACCAGGCTGCCCTAAGGACTCTGTTCCAGTAATGGGACGTGGGGGAGGAAAGATGTCTGGAATGAGGGAGGATGAGCACAGCTGGGTTGGGATGGGGAGCTGGAGCTTCCAATCTTCTCTCTCTTTGCTCTCCAAGTCTTCCTCATTATGCTGTCCCGGGTGGAATGCACTAGCTGGGCTGAGAGACAACACCACTTCTCATCTCCCGAAGATGCCCTCTCACCCCTGGGTGCTCATTTGACAGATGCAAGTTCAGAGGTTCTCCAGCAGCAGCAGTGCCTGCAGCCAGCTGACCACTAAGCTCAGCTGGAGCTTACATCTAGGGACACGGCTGTGATATTTGGCTGCAAAAAAGGTCTCTGGGCTCTAAATCCTGCCTGGGGAAAAAGGATGGTCTGAGGAATAAACCTTCCCCACATTTTACCAGGTAGCTGGCATAGTGCTATGTAACTGCTGCCATTCCTTGCCTTAAATGCCTTATTCCTTCTGTGTATCACCTGTGAAGTTCAGACACCTCACCCAGACCTGAGGATCACACTTTCAGCTTGACACACCCTTGGCTAAGTTTAAATTTTTGCTCCTGTCTTCATCCCTGTTCATTGATGCCATCTGGAAAGACTGGAAGCTGCTTGGGCCAGTGCCTGCCTTTTGCTATGCATGTACAGCAATAAGCTCAGCTGAACCTTAACTGAGATCTCTGGATGCTGTTGTAATACAAAAAATAAATATTAATTAGTAGGATCAGCAGATTCAGTACCAGACATATTGCAAGTCACACCCCCACTATATTTATACATGCTGATAGGTGAATGTGCCTGCAATGGTTAATACCCCCATGTATTTGTCTGTACACTGTGTTTTTCATGTAATATCCATTCCTTTCATAATCATGTGTCACTTAATATCCTGACTAGGACAGAACATTCTGTAATGCAGTAGCATGTGTTTGGACAGAATAGTGAAATTATCTTTGAAATGTAGTACAGATGGAAAGATCAGATGATGAGTCTCCTTTCCATTTCTCTAACTTTCTACTCTGGCTACTGTATTTTAATATTCTAAGCCATCAACGAGTTCATTTTTCATGCTTGTGATGAACTATGTTATGCTCACTGCTATCTGATTCTTGTGTGCGGGTTGCACATTCCAAAGAAAATCCATAATGGAAAACATAATTGCAGTAACAAGCACCCTACAGGGATGCAAAATTCCTCCAGAGGATCATCGGGGGTTAATTGGGCTCTTCTTTGCACAGTTCCACAGAGCCATTCCTATTCATATCGACTGAGCACTAGAGGGAAAGCAATAAAATTACCAGCTAAAGCCCAGGTTCCTGCCAGTTCGGTATGCCATGCTAACTTGGGAGACAGAGCTCTGATTGTATGGCTGAGCCAAACAGGACGGCTGTTTTTAACACCCTTCTAACTTATGGTAACCATTAACTACAACCTGACTTCCCATTACAACATACCACTGTGAACACCTATTAGCAGCTAATTGAATAATCTAAAAATGGCCGTAATTCAAACCCGTGTTTGTGTTTTTGTAATGGTTCTCACAGCTTTTGCTGTAGTACAGGAGAATATGCAAATCAAGGCTCTGTTTTAAAGCTCATGGTAAGATGGAAGTTTAAATGGAAATCTAATGGAGTGACAAAGGGGAATAAAGCCATATTGTATTTTTAATGTTACCCATGAGACATGATAGGAGAAACTAATAGTGAGGCTCCCTATCTTTAAACGTTTTCCAGCTGTAAGCCACTGAAGAGCCAAAAGACCTCTCTGAGTCAACACCAACAAATGCATAAACTTACATCATAATTTTCTGCAATTTCTATTCATAATTTCAAGCTGTATGGCATTTTTCATTCTCCCTTTTATTTAAAGAAATAAAAGTATTTCCTCTCAGAGGCATCACGGGTTGGTTTTCAACCCACTGTATCCTGAAGCCTTCAATTTTGTTACAGTTCTTTAAACATGAGTATTTTTTTATTGTATTATGAAAGGCAACAAAGTACTTGTTTGGACAGTGCTATTGACAGGTTTGCACATATTTGCTGCCAAGGATTTTTAATTTGACTTACGGCCTTATTTTATAAAGAGTTTTCATTAAATCTATGAGGAAGTTGTTAGGTGATATTTTGTGTAGAAATATGGCTACTTCAGATTAGCATAGATTATCCTAAACAAGCAAATCACTTTAAACCATTTACTTAAACTGAAAGAAGAATGTATTTCACCAATTGTAAGAGAACTGTCGAGAGCAGATAAAAAAGATAATACACCTCAGACGGAGGTTACTGTGTCTCCAGGGAAAAGACCTGCTCCCTTCTGCTGAGTTATGGAATCATGGTGCTTCCAGGCCCTTGCAATGCAAGTAAGGTGCAATCACTTAAAGCTCACTGAAGGTGTGAGGCTTGCATCAGTTAAATAAATCCGAACTCGGTGGGAGGGCGGGGGAGGAGGAAGGGATTTAGGCAAAACTAAGGCAGCTCCCTCATACAATGGGGCACCCAGCCACCATCACGTCTGTCTAATGTAGATATCTATTTGCACAAAGAGGAGAGAATGTCCTCAGTATATGTGTGAAGCGCTAAACCTGTCCCACCACACCCTTTTTACACATTATCCACTGGTCAGCCCAGAAAAGGGCTGGTCAGATCTGCAGGCTTGGCTTCATTGTGGGACACACCTGGCATGAGGTGTGACCCGCAAGCTGCATTCACTGCTGGCTTACGTATCACGTCCTTTTCATGTTTATTAGATGGGTCAGATGCTTATGTCTTGCATCAGCATCTGATGCACACTGTAGCCTGCTTGGAACAGCCACCCATTTTCAACCAAAGAAGTTTTAAATCACCTGCCATTTGTCAGACTGTTTCCCACCACTTAGCACAAAACGTTTTGATGGATAGGGAATGGTGGATTGTGTCTCCAGTGGATGTATAAGAATTATGTGTTTTACATGGGAGATGGGAATTCTTTCCCGCAGACACACATGTTTCCCTGCTGGCTTTCTTGGAAGCTGCATACATACTTCTGAACAAACAACCACCACATTAGTTCTCGCATGCTCAGAGATTGTGCTGGGTTACTCCAGCAAGCTTAATAGTGTGCCAAAAATAAGCAACTGAACCCTTATTTAGGCAATTCAAACAACAATATTTTGAATGTCCAGCACCCAGACCGTTGTTTCAATCCTTACTTCAAACATTGTAAAATCTGCATTTGTTTAAAATCACCAGAATTTGCAGGAGCAAGTAGCATGGGGAAGGCAGTGGCTGGGACATGTATGGCAATTGCTCTCTGGCTGCCAGATGGGCTTGCAACGTGTGTGTGTCTCTCCCTGGTTTTGGAAAGCCCCTACTGCCCTTGTTACCACCAGAGCACTAGGAATTTCTTCCACTAATCAAGCTGTGGGGACCTCATTTTCTTTTAAAGGAGAAGACCTCATGCAGTTGCCCTTCTTGTGCCAACACAGTCAACGACCAAGGCACCAGTGCTGCACAGCAAAGTCATGGCAGAGTCGGCAGCACTGAGCTGTGGAGGGGCACAGCAGCACTTTGAAGCATGCTTCAAGAAGCCACCTGTTTGCCACAGAAAGACTCCTGCCACTGTGAAAAATGTCCTCATCCCATCCCCTAAACTGTAATGAGCTACCAGGTTTCGCATTTTTGATTCTAGCATGGGTGGTAAATAACTCTCCTGAGAACAGGAAAATCAAGGGCAGAAGCGGACTGTGTGCCAGCCAGGCTTTCATTTGGTCCCCACTCCATGCAAGAATGGAAACTTTTTTTTTAAATTCTCAGCTCTGACCTACTAAGCTTTTGGGTCATGACCCCCATTTGGGAAAAGCTGCACTTTCTCCTCTTCCTCCTCCCACTCTCTCTCTCTCTGTCTCTCTCACACACACACTTGTGTGTCATGAAAACATTATCATAAAGTCTGCTGACAAAACAATGCCTGAAGATATGTGTCAAATACAAGCATCCAAATAACAGAGCCAACGGAACATTAATTTCAATTTCAAACATAGGTTAATATAAAAAAAAAAAAGCCTCCAAAAGCTGTACATTTTTACTAGACAGGCAATTCAGCATTACATAAATTGACTGAAAATGACTGAAAATGAAATAAAATGACAGCACCCATGAGTAACCATTAATTCAGGGTTCTTTCCTTTCCAAGTCTTCATTCATTTTTCTTCCCCTTGACTTAACACTTGTATTTTTCCTCCCTCTTTTAGATACTATCTTTGGCTATTTCTTTACCTCTCCTTTCCACATTTGCTTGACTTTCCTCTCATTTTCTGTGGAGCCTAACTCTGGGTTCCCCATGGAGTTCATTCACAGTCAAATGTTTCTTAGTCAGCAAAACCTTCCACATCATCACGTTTTTCAGTGCAGTTCCTCCAGCTTTCATTATACCCTTGGGCTAAGGACCATGTGAGCCCCCAGTCTGGGGAAAGGAAGTTCACTCTTCCTGCCGTCCATGACAGCTGCCTTCAAGCATCCCAGCTGGCTTTCTTGAACCCAGAATGGGAAAACTCCAGTTTAGGTTCAGTCCATGAGCACCTTTTTTTTTCCTCTCAGACATGCCATGCTGTTCAAAATTTGTGTTCTGGGTCCCTTATTAGCAAGGCCCTGGTTATCATTTGCAGAGAGGTTCTCTTTACTGGGAGACAGCAACAAATAGAGATGTACCCAGCTCAGCCCTAGTACACCCAGATACCCTTTAAGTCTGATGCAGAGATGCTACTTGAGGATGTGTTTCACCCTCCCCTTTCTGTGTCTGTATGTAGCTGCACCCCCTACATTGAAAAGGAACAAAATATTAGATGGCATCCCTGAAGAGCAATTCAAATTCCTGAGCTGCACTTGAAGAAAAGTGTTCCTGCTTATCATGTTACTGAAATCCCCTGGCTCTGTGCAAATTCTCAATTGACTAATATTGGTTCCATAATATTTACTGTTGATCACTTTAAGGTCTTGCTGTTTTCCACCACTACCGATATGTGAAGAAGTATTTTCCTAGCATGTTATTATCAGACTTCAGCATGCTGTTGTCTATCTTCTTTTGGAATGCCTTTTTCATATAATGCAATTCATGTTGCTTATCACCCCCACAGCTCAAGAAACACGGTGTTTGCTAGCCCAGAAAATATCTACTGGCCCATGAAAAGCCATGGCCATGCAGCACCACACATGCTAGGAATGTATTCATGCCAGTCCCAGCGGGGGCTCGTGTGCAGGTGCAAGTTAAATGCTTGTTTTGGTCCTTTTCACCATAAAGCATTAAATCTCCGGATCCCTTAATACTCCCACCCAGCTTCACAGCAGGCATGTCTGAGGAGACATTAGTGTAAGCATCTTGCTGCTGAGGTACTTAGTTAAGCGTTCCCCTTTTGGGCCTCATTTTTGCTACTACGCACAATAACGCTCAAGGCTATGCAGCTGCACTCCAGTTCGTGCAGGATCAGGTTCCCCTGCCCTCTTTCTCCTGGCTTAGCAATTCTTTTCTTTTTTTCCTTTTTGCTTTTCTACCCTACACTCACATATGAACATTTCAGAGCACGGAGCACCATTAAGCTCAAAGAGAACATGCATGAGCATTTCATAGCTCTCTGCACAGCCCTTTTGCCAGCCTTTCCTTTCAAAGAGCCCGCTCCAAAAGTTGGCTGGAGCCAGTGAAAGTCTTCCCGTTGGCCTTGGATCAGGCCCAAAGCGAGGGACACAATCAGATGGGAATGGAGGCACCAACGCAAGGCAGCTTGCCTGCCAGCAGGCAAAATGCAGGGAGACCTACATGGAGAAAGGAGGATTTGAGGGTCAAACTTGAGAGACGAGCCTCTGTGCGGCGGACGCTCTGCCAAGCAATCTGTGCTCTTCGTGACTTCCATTCGAGCAGCCTGTTGAGGCACTCAGCACTGGCTTTGAACTACGAGGTGAAGACAGAGTATGGGCACTGCCTCACTTTTTTTAATCAGCCAGACTTATTTGTTTAATATACTTTTGCTGTCTTGTTTATTCTTTTTATAAATCTTATTATTACAAAGCAGGATTTTTAAATGGCAGTGGAAAATATGTCAACTAATGATGTTTGGGAGAGTCAAAAACGAATCCAAATAAAAGCCTGTATTCAAATTTTGTGAATGGGCAAATGGGTATTGTTCTTCTCACTCCCTTTTTTCTTCTGGATTCACCAGTCAGCCCGGGAAGAGATGTCTCAGAGCAATTCTTTCCATCTTTTTACCAACAAACAGGGCAATACAAGAGTCTTCACAGTCCAGCAGTTCCTACTGCCTGTTACTCAATAACTTGCAAACAGACACTGTGTTAGCACCACCCAAGTCAAAACAGAGCCCTCACTCAGTGCAGATTGACCATGGCTCTCTATTTTTCATAATGCTCTTTCCTGAAACTAGCTTCATTGGAATGATTTATCTACCTTGTTTAGATTTCAGTGCTTTCTACTCACATTAACATGCAGCAAATACAAATGAATTATCTCATCCAAAAGAGAATCCAACAGATCCTTTTATCAGAGTTGTAAGATGATGTGTTTGGATGAATTGTCTAGCAGGGTCCTGCCAGAGCTCTGGTTTGTTTAACATTTTCAGCTGTTATCTGGAAACAGGAGTAGAAAAAATCATTAGTTATATTAGCAGTTGACACCCAGACTGGGGAAGATGAAAGAAAACAAGAAATTTATAGGGAAAATGGAAATCAATTGAGAAGGATTTGAGAATTAGATAAGCATTATCCAAATGATACAAATTTATAATTACATATGTCAACAAGCAGACTGGTTACTTGTCACGTCAGGATAACCTAATGCTACCTTGGATGATACTTTGCACAGAATGACAATGGTAATATCTTGTACCCAGAAAAAGGATTGTCCATTCTTTATACAGTATTTCAAATGCTGTAAAAATTCACAGAGACATGGAGATCACAGCAGGGGAAAAGCACCTACCACTGAACAGGAAAAACCACAAATGATGGAAGGACTTAAAGCACTATTGCATGTGCATTTTGCCCTTCCAGCCTAATGAGAAGAATTGAGTTCAGCTACTTAATGACCACAAATCTTCTGCAATGTTCTGTGCTGCTCCATTGTGTACATAAATTATGGCTTTCTGAAATGTACATGAAGTACAGTTCACTGCAACCCGGATTTATTTACATGTGCAGAAGAAGAGGAGCTAGCTAGACAAAGGTAGCTGTCATGCACGAGGTAGCTCAGGAGCATCACTCCATGGCGGAGGCCGTGTGTGTTACAGACTGGGCTGTGGATGTGCTGGATGCAGAATTGAGCCTCCCTGCTGGAAAGGCTTTCCTCAGCACTGTGAGCTCTTGCACTGTGAGCCATTGCAAAGTCCCAGAGAGCTGCAGAGGCTGGGTAAGAGAAAGTGAGCACTGTGAGCCACTACCTAGCTGGAGAGAATCCAGCATATCACAGCTGGTGTGCATGGGCAATGGACTCTGTCCCATATCCAGCTTGAAGGCCACCAGACAGGCATCAAATGAATATCTGAGCCATAAATTGCCTATGAAACTTCCTTACTCTGGCTGCAGTCTACCATTTGTCCCTGGCTCACCACCCCCAGCTCATAGTCCCCTGTCTTCCCTATCCTCCCCTTCCAGTGTCAATGCTGCAGTGGCTCCTGTCCCACGCTTATTCCCTTTGCCACTTGTTTCACCCTCACAGGGTCCCTGCCTCTACCACAATCCCTGGGCACATCCTGATCTTTTCTCTTCTGCTCTCTGAGTCTGCAGGACAAAAGTAATTACAAGGTCTCCTTTTTTACCAAAACACTCCCAGATCCCTGTCCCAGACATTCACTTCACAATTAACCAAGCACTCCTGGAAACCATCACACCTCTGAATACTACAGGGGTTTTTATCTTGCAGCCCTAAAAATACTCTGTACAGTAAACATAGCAATACAATTCTGGAGATGTTAAGATAATGAAAGTACAAAAATCATGTCAAAATCTCAGAATGCTGCCATGAGGGTCAAGGCATAATTCAAGTGCCTCAGCACATTTTGGCCAGAAGTCTTGAGCTTAACCTCCCTAGGTGGATATTCTCCACAAGCTGTCCTGAGTTGCTCAAGCAGAGGTGACACAGTCAAGCCTCCAACTTGTGTCATGTGCAAAGTATTCCATGCCTGTAGAAAAACCACTAGGAATGAGACGGTACCATGGAAAACTCACTCGTTTGTGATTTCCCCTTCTCATAGTTCAGTGAATCAGTTAGGATTTGTACTCATTTGCAAGGATCTTAGGCTGGCAAGGGCCAACTGAACACACCGAGGCTTTGGGCACCTCTAAACCCTGTTAGTGTGTTCCCAAGACGCACCTCAGCAGGATTTGCCCCCCTTGTCTCATTTCTTCCTCCTCCAAGGTAAGAAAGCATGAATGTCCAGGAGCTTTACTGAGGTATCTGCACAGGCCATCAAATATCTAACATGCTGCATGCTGAATTCCAGTATGGCAAATGCACACCCCATGCTGGGTTATTCTTAGGCTCTGTCCACAACACTGTCCCAATTATGGCGTTGGGACCAAACCTCCAGGCCAGCTGGAGAGAGGCTGGAGAACAGTGTGCTAGTGAATGAGCCTCCTAAATGAGATGGCAGCCAGCAAACCACCTACTGGGTATGGTCCCTGGCTCACTCCTGTTGCCAGACCAGAACCAAAAATTGTTCAGACACAGTATCAGTTGCAATGGGCCATGCCCATGCCAGAGAATGTCCTAACAGTGTACTAGCACAGACTGTTATCTTCCAGGGCCAAAGGAGGCTGCCAGGCCTGCCTGGATTCACTAGCACAGAATGAGTCTCAGCATCTGACTTTTCTCCATCTGAATAAGAATACAACAGCACCCCAAAATGTGGCAGCCACAGAACTAGAAAAGGTTTGGATTGCATCTTCTCTCTGGGAAGGTGGAAAGATACACAGTGAGTATTTCCTTCCCACTTGATCTCTCCAAGGTGAGATGAAATCCATCAGCACTTTTGCCTTCATCCAATTCTGCCTGAGATAGGTATGAAAATATACTTGACTACTTTCTTCAGTCAAATTTCTTTGGTTTTAAGGTTACTTTTGAAGTTTGCTCAGATTCTTCAAGACTGCTTCACCCACGCATTTTTCTCAGTGTAAATATGTTTTTACTAACATGGTTTGGCAAATGACACTCAGAATTTGCCTCCCTAACCCCACTGATGTTTAGAAGCAGCTGAATGCAGCTTTGGATACATATATATGTTAAGGACCAAAAGCTTTCCTCTCAGGCCTGCAGAGTTACACCTGGAACAAAATATATGGCAGATAGAAATTACTGCCCTCATCCTCCTCCCTTTGTTGTAATTCATCAGTGATTCTCTCAAAAGCAGAGTTGTCTATCAGTGTAAGTCTAGTATCCCAAGAGGAGCCGTAGATCCATAATGGAGTCTGGCTTTACAAACATTCTGGCCAAATGCCCTCTTCCAGCCCCAACTGTGCCATCCACAAAAGGTGCAATCTCCACTCCCCTAACCTACGCGTCACTGCTAACAGCCACGGGTCTTTTAGTTCAAGAGAGTCCCCGGGCATCCTTAGCACATTGCACCCAAGTAGCTCAAATAATTTAAGTCTCAGGGTTTTTCTAAACCAGCTCATTTGACTGAAATGGTTCAAAAAGCTTCTACTTCAGCAAACCTTCCAGGAGATTGAGAGGGACATTCAGAAGGTAGATAGTAACCTGCAGGTGAAAATTGCAACATCTCCCATGGATGTCGTTCTTTGCTCATCATCCTAGTTATTAACACAGTATGTCTCCAGCTGGAGGACAGCTTTCCTGGGGCACCACCTCTTGCACCTTCCCACCACATGTGAGTGGAGGTTGCAAGGAAAGGAAGTGCAAGGCAGGCAGCTATGCCTGAACCCTGTCACTCTCACACATCTCCTTTGCCACTTTTTAGAGTCTCATCTGGCTTTTTAAAGAAGCTGTTAACCTTACCTCCCACTGCTGAGCCTCCTTAGGCCACTGCAGCTGCTCCCAAAGGAGCCGAGGCTGTGAGGGATGTGGGAAGGACAAGAGCAGACCCCAGAAAAGCAGGGCTCATCCTTCCCCTTCCTCCCTGTTCCTGCCCCAGGACTGGTAGCATCTGGCAGCACGAATAACACAGTCCTGATCTGCTCATTCCCGCAGCTGGAGTAGTGGCTCAGGTGGTGGCAGTGACTGAAGAAAAGGCTTTAAGGCAGATGGGGGAAAAGGACAATGCACCTAGGATCTGACACTTTCTGTGTCCAACTCAGACTGTCCTCAGGTTGCTCACAGCAGTCCTGGCATCTGCTCAGCCTGGCAGGGAAAGGGAGACACACAGAGGCAGTGGCAGTGGGGGCAAGGGACGTAACCTCTTTTAAGAGACCCAAAGAAAGGGGAAAGGAGAAGATGAGCAAATCTGAGACCTCAAAGCAGCACCTGACACAACTGTCTTCTCCTTTATTTACATTTATTTCCAAACATCGTCCTTGAGCTGAGCTCCTCCCTCAGAGAGGGAAGTGGCTGAGGTAAGTGTGAACTGAAGTGCCCAGGCTACAGCTGGGGCTCTACCACTTCTTTCCCCCTGCAGTACATCTATGCTCTCACTGTTTTGCCACTTATTGTTATTGCACCATTTACAGTTCAGGGTATCTCCATCACTCTTCCTAGCTTATAAGTTCAGGAAAGCAGTTGCTGTGCTGCCAGGATCCTATTTGCTTGTCTTTATCCACCACTATTCCCAATACAACTCGCATAAATGAATGAAGAGAATTGCCTCAATACTCCTAGTCACTGATATCCTCCTTTCCTGCTGAAGATCACTGCACATCTTTAAGTGATGGAAGACATTTTGGTATCTGAAACAGAGTCATATTCATCTGTATTTCAGACTAACATGACATCAGTGAAATCACAGCCCAGACTGCAAGGTTTGGGTTTGTCTGCTTGCTGCTGGCAACAGGATCAGTGAGCAGTTACCTAACCATGGGCCAAACACTGCACTGCTGACTCAGGCACAGAATGGGGTTTTCAAAGTGCTCGGGGAACTTACGTTCCAAATGAAAATAGCATTTGTACCCACAGCCTCACAGCCTCACTCAGAGTTGTCTGTGGCTTCAATAGCAGATAGGGACAGAAAGTCCTTGAGTTCTCTGACTCACATGTCTGTCCTGTCCCATAGACACTTAAATGAAGGAAAAAGTCACCCAGAGCCCTACCATGCAACCAAAAGAAGACAATACTTTATAACCACAGACTAGTCACCCTGACTCCTGAGCAGCTCACAAAGGTAACTATATTTCATCTTAACAGAGGTCTCAAGAGATAAGGGAGGTATTATCAAAAGGTGAGTTCCTGGAGCACAGACAAACACCTAATATATCAGGCTGCCAGATCCCAACTCACCTAGGGTTTTATGGGTCAAAAGCAGAAGATAATAAGGGGGGGAAGGGGGGTGGTGCCAGCAGGTACAAGTGAGCATAACTCCATTAAATTATCACTAGATACCTTATCTGTAGACTGGACCCAGTTGGAAAATGACCTACAAGTTGTCTATGAAGTTTAAAAAACCTGAATCCATCTGTTTTAATAAATGAAGCTGAAAATGCTTTCCTCCTTTTCTTTGTGTTATTTTTTAACTCAAAATTGATGTATACTTTGAACTATCATTCAAACAATAAATTCAAAATTGACAAGAGACAGAACAAAAGCCAAAGACATTCAGCCATGAAATCAAGTCCTATAAGATTACTGAAAAGAACAGGAGTAGAGGGTTGGCTGGTGCAAAGTGCCTTAAATCTTTTGAAACCACTGACTTCCACCTTCTGAGGCAGTTCTTGTCCAAGCCCCTCATCAACTGTTTGGAACCTTACTGCCAAGATCACAAAAAGTCCCTTGGCCTAACTGGAACTCAAATCTAGCATTGAAAAACCAAACAAATAAAAGGTAGAGGAAACCTGCTTTTCTCTGTGAAATACAGAGAAGCCAGAGAAAGGGAATCAGAAACAGCTTTTTTTCACCACCAAAAAAGAAGGCTTCAAAAAAGAGACCTCCACTCCTGTGACAGCTAAAGACTCTAAGACATGTAAAATAGCTTGCGGCAACAGCCTGAAAATGTCTTGCAATATCGTGTCCTCATTTTGCCTGGACCGATGATGAAACCGCATTGCATTAACTCGGCGGCTCACTGCGGGCATTGTGCTACAGCTCCACAGGCTGTCATTACGTGGGGTGCTGCCTCCTGCCTCTGCTGCCCACATCTTCAGGGCTGAGTACAGGGCACTGGCAAGGGCCAAACTTTCAGCTGGGGTAAAATGGCAGAGCCCCACTGGCTTCCCTGAGACTTCACTGATTTATAGCAGCTGAAACTATGGCCCCTGCTATGCTTAAAGCCTGAAGCAGGCTTTCATTGGACACAAAAGAATACACTTTGGGACACTTTGAAACCTGTACTGTGCGCAAGCAAGGAGCTAAACGATTCCCAAGATTTTCTCTGAGACATGTGCAAGCACACATTGTGCACTGAGTGAGAGCAGGCTTCACCAGACACACAGACACAGAATACGCTCCCTGGGATGTGCCAGGGTGAAGAAGAGTTTTCTAAGTCACTTCATTTTTACTGGAAACTCTGCGCCAGTCCTCCCACATACAACACACTGTGCACTCCACGTAACCAGCATTGTCTGAACTTGTGGTATTTTAATAAACCTTCCTGCCAAGCCAAAGACGCTCTAAGACACATCACCTTTGTCCAGAGGAGGATCCCAGCTGCAGTGAAGTCCTGAGAGTGTGAGCTGTGCTACAAACCAACACATAGGTATGTTAAATGAGTTCTATTAAAAATAACTGCTCTCTGTACTGTCTGGAGTAGAAGGGGGCACAGGCTGTTTAGAGAGTGCACACGAGAGTGACAGATTGCAACAAAAAATCCTTTCACTGTACACAGAGGAAAATGAGGCAGTACAAATGAATGCCTCTTTTTTATTTCATAGGGACAGGTTGGCAAAAGCAGATTATGGGGATTGGGCTGCACAGAAGAATTTTCTTTTTTCACTGGAATCATGATTCATCTTCATTATTCAGTCACTCAAGCTTCCTTGGAAACAGAGTGCCACTGAGTTATGGCAGTCATAGATGAATTCAGCAGAAAAATATATGTATAATAACGAAAGAAAGTAAAGCTGGTCTTCTTGTGCAGCCCTACCAAGAGACAGCCAGACAAAAGCATGAAAAAATTGACTGTCTGGCCAAGAATGAAATTTCTGGCAAGTCTGGTTTCAACCCTGCTATTAGCTTTCTTGCAGCTGCTTCAACTACCCAAGCAGTACTGAGATAAGTGCATTGTCTGAAGTCCTTTTCTTTCTAATTGGGGCTAGTATATTTATTTGCATATAGCCTATTTCTGATTAAAACCTCATCTGAAAGAACTTAGGAGCTAACAGTCAGCCACCTTAATCAAACCAAGAAAAAAAAATGAAACAAAATCCAAGGGTTTTGATTCTGAACAAGGCACTCAGAAGAGTTCCTGCATTTCAGGATGAGCGTCGTGCTTCCTCCGTGGGCAGAGCCCTCTCCAGCTGCATGGCACATGGGGCAGTTCTGCAGTGCCAAAGGGGCAGGACGCAGGCGGCCGCACAGGGAGGTGGCTGGGGGAGGCAATGAGCCCTTGCAATCCCGTTCCCTTGTGCAACAGACAGATGGGCAGAAAAGAGTGGCAGGGGTGGATCTGCATCCCCGATACTCCTGTCCTGGCATTGCAGCCACCTCCATGACACAAAGAGCTCCAGCATAAACGTTATGTGTTTCTGGGGGGAGAGGGGGGACTGGGGCAAAGGCTGGCTGGCATCTTGTCCCTGTCCCAGGAAGATCCCGACTGAATGCTGATGGATCGGGTCAAGGGAGGTCGTGCTCAGGGTCTGGACCTCAGGGACCTATTTCAGACCTGATATAATGATAAGGTGTGACATTATGCCAGCCTTCAGGCTCGCTCAGCTCACAGGCATGCCATTAAGGTTTCCTCTCTTCGGAGGTGTAAAGCACTTCTGTTGCAAGCCCAGTAAAAGAAGGTACTGTCTCAGGGTGGAACAGAAAAGGTTGTGGAAGATTTGCCAAGAAAGTGCCTGTGCTCTTCTCGTTCCAAAACACGGCAGGGCTTAAAAAAATTTTAAATGTTTCAAAAGGCATCCAGCGATTGTTTCTTAGGAAACAAAAGAAGCACTTATGGGTTAGGTTTTCCAAGTTAACTGCATTAGTAGATACACTAAACAGACAGCTTCATCTGGATGAGTCACACAGCAGAAGAGGAACAATGACCTGTGTGTTCCTCCAGTAAAAATCGTTCAATTTTTTGCTGTCAATAAAGATTTTTTTTTTCATATAATTGCATTTGGGAAGCCAATCAGGAGGGTGTGGCTATCAGAAGATCACCCCCTCCCCCAGGGAGTCAAGTATTTGGCAGGGTGTCAGAATTTCAGGATACCCTAGGGCAGGCTACAGCACCTTAAAATAACTTCAACACACCTCATATAATGCCTGGATGTTGAATCAGCCCAGAGATGTCAATCACGTACTGCCATTCATGGCAGAATCACCTCAGTTGCTCTGAACCTCACTTCTGAACTCACAACTTCCCTCCACAGGGATCAGAGGAGGTGTGGGTATATGTATGTGTATGTCTGTGTGTGCCTGTGTGTGTGTAATTCCCCAGTCTTCACAATAACAATTCCACCCTTTCAGCCTCCTTGTTGGGAAACAGCCCTTGTAGAACAGCAAGTTCCTCTTTCACAACAGCTGCTGAAAGGAGGCAGCACAGCTTGGCAACGGCAGCAGGAGACAGCAAACCTGAGCCTTCCTCTTAGAAGTTTATAGGGCTTTTGCTACTGACAGGCCTGTCAGTGTGATTTAACCCCACCTAATAATCCACAACTTGACCCCTTAACTTGTTCAGAAGTATCTGTTCATGAGAGGAGCAGGTCTCAGTTCCCTGGGAGCTTGGCTTGAGACACTAGGTCCGGTTTTCAGAGGGTCTAAGCTTCCTCTGGTATTACACTGTACTCTGCTGTGGTGGTTATTTATCTGCTCTGGAACACTATCCCACAGACCAGGATTCTGCCATGCTCCATCCATACATGCTCTAAATCCTTACTGACTTTGGTTCACTGCTCAGCTTCCCTGGAGAACCATATCCACATGCAGCGCCCAAAAACAAGGATACAAAAGAGATTGTATTTGTTGAAGTATCTGCCATACTCCCTCATGTCTTGTTTTCTCCAGCTGTAAAATAAGGGTGAATACAGACATGTAAAGTGCTGTGGGATGCGTAGGTGGGTGCCAAGCACTTTGTAAGCACAGCACAATACGCACTACACTGCTCTTCAGTTTAGGAACACATGATTTTCCCTGCTTCACATTGCTGTCACACCATCCCTGAAGCTGTGATTTAAAAAATCGCATGGATTCCCACAGAACTAAGTCCAAAAAATGACTAGTACATACAAATAAAACCCAGATTACTGTGTTATTCCTTCTGTAATGTAAACAACCCACTGCTTCATATTAGGGCAAGATTCACGGCTCCAGAGATTAACGTCAAGATTTTGTTGCGGACTTGGAAGTCCCGAGGTTGGAGAAATTGCCTTAATTTGCGCAGACCACTAGGTGGAAGTGCTGCTCCATCTCAGCCTTGACAGCCTCAAGGCCTCTGGAAGCAGGAGCTGGGGCTAGAGCAGCCCTTGACAAAACCTTTTTCCTAAGGAACGAAAGATGAGGAACCAGAAGCCTCAGTCCTCCTTTATTCCAAAGCAGAGATTCGGTTCCGGCGCACCCAAGTATCTCGGGAAACATATATCAAAATCAACATATAATGAAATCATAACAACAAGGCTTGTTGACAGTGAGGCATGAAACCTAGAATGTGCCTTCAGAAGAAGAGACAGATGAAATTATCAAGCGTGCCATAACACAAGCCATTTATGAATTATTAGTAATTTATAGTGCATTTTTAGGGGAGTGGGCAGAATCTGGGGAAATGAATGGGCTTTCTTGGCTTTTCTCTAGAATAACGAATGTCTTTTCTATCCCATTTGCCCTCTCCCAATTCCCAGCTTCTAGCCTCTGCCTATAAGCCCTCTTAGCGTGAGGTAACACTATACCTCCTTCTTCTGCTCTCCCCGAAATGAATTATCTCTTATAGCAGCTGGCCAGGGCAGCATCTGCCAGAAGGCAAGTTCCAGGGGTGAAGTCCTGCCCTAAGTTTGTCTGTTCAAAGCCATGTGCCCTGCAGTCTCACTCAAAGCTGACCTAGTAAAACCAGACAAACAACTCCCTGCATCTCCCCGCTCCCTGCTGCCTTCTCCCCCTCCTCTCTATCTGCCTTCTGTGCTCTCACTCTCTCACCTCACCAAGTTCTTTTTGCTCGCTCTGAAATCCTGGGACCACCAGGCACCTCATATGTCCCTCACAGGCCAAAGGCAGAGTAGGGTAATCCTGAAGGGAAAGACAAGAAAAATGGCAACACAGGAGGGTTAAAGGCAGGCTGAACCTAGCAAGCATCGTCTAGACTTTCAGTCTCATGATTCAGTGTGTCTGATGTAAAAGTATTTAAATAAGAGTTATGTAAATAACATGGCAGACAGATAGATTATTTAATATAATCAAAGTGAGATAAGGCCCAGGCCCCAATCCTTCCCTGAAGTAAGGCTGCTTTGTGCCATCCTCACAATGCAAACAGCCCTGAGGCTGGAAGGCCCAGCCAAGGGAGGATCACCCCAGTGCAAGGAGATCGTCTCCTGGCCTGACACCAGCATAGCAGCTCCTGCACAGCTCCTCCATCCCTAATAGGGGCATTCGTGAGAAACCTCCACATCCAGCTGCTCTCTACTGCCATACTAGTGCCTTGGAGACACTGTCATTTGGGATCATTTGGAGCAGACTTCCTCTGAGCTACACTGGAGGCTTTTGCCTGCAACTGAGCCAGCTAGAGACTGTGACCAGTGATAATAAAATGAGCAAACTTATTCCTCACCTCTTCACCTTCCAGCAGGGTTAGCCTCAAAAATAAAGTTGAACATGGCCCATCAGGTAGAATAGAACTTCCCTCTCATTATCCTGTTTCCACCTTTAGCATATTCATCTGAGTTTTACCTACTTTTTAATGTCCCAGGGCATGTCTGCACCACAGAAATTGCATGTAGGATGGGCCCTGCTGAGCTAGCTTCAAATCCCCTTACTGGGGACTGATGGCAGTATAAACACAGGAGCACAGAGTTGTTATGGTCTGCAAAACCCACTGGAGAAGCCGGCCCTGCGCACAAGCAGCCGGGGCCCACAGCATCGCACACAAGCGCGAGGCTTACTCGAGTTTGCTGACAAGGAGCAGGAGCTGCTGCAGTGCAAATGTGCCCTCGTGTGATGTAATTGCCACCAGCTCCCCTAGGACACAAGGCTTCCCACTAACTTGGTTTGTTTTAATTTCACAATGAGGTGATGCTGTTTCCTTGACATTGCCCCCTTTTTCCCGTTAAATGTATAGGCCTGACTAGACTGTCCCTAGGCCTGACTTTACTGTCCCTAGGCCTGACTTGACTGTCCCTATGCTAAAATCAACACACAGGCAAGTCTAAGTAAAGTTTAAGTAAGGATTGTGCTGCTGGCACTTTTTGCAGTACCACACCCTCTTACCTCTTCTTCCCATTCAGGTCACTCCTAACGCTTCTGACTACATCTCTTTTTTTTTTTTTTTTTCCTTTTTCTTAAGTTACTTGGGATCTGGTGCATCTAATCTTCTCATCCACTTTGAATGGGACCAACCAGTTCTGCTTCCAGACACAGCCTGACCCACAGATAATCCTTGCAGTTGCATGATTATGTCAGTTAAAGACAGTTTATTTGGGTTTTTTTAAGACAGGAGAGTTAAACCTATCAGGGACAGGTGTACTGAGGCATAAATGTGCTTTGTGCAGGTACACCGTAGTCTCCCTCCCACAGGGAATGCAGGGGAGTTGAAGCAACGCAACGGAAGCTGGTGCTGGTGTTTTTTACAGATGCACATCAAGCATGCATGGCTTTTGCACACACACAAAACCAAGATGAGCTCATGTGGTGTCTCTCCCTCTCTGCCACAGTCACTCAATGGTGGGCAACAACTTAGTGCATCTTCTTTGAGCCTGCAGACAACGGTAACCATTTAAAGGCAGCTTGAACGAGGAACAGATTTGTTCAGACTTCCTCCACTCCTACCTTCTACCCAAATTAATGTTGGAGAAGATAAGGCTGGAGAGCACTTCCCTTCCCTTTTTTAAACCCTTCCTTAGTTTAAATGGTCTGACTCATCAACAACACAAAGATGACAAAATGTCTATTCTCCCTCTCTGCTCCCCCCCACCCCCCAAATATTTTGGCACGATTTTGCTGTCAAATTAGGGTACCTAATCTGTGCCAGTTGGAAAAAAAATATATATGGGCTCCCAGCACACTCATTGTATATGATTAGGATTTGGGGAGGGTGCGGAGCATAACATCATCATAGGCAGAAAGTGAAAACAGCCAAAGGAAACGCCTACACTCTTCCTTTACAAAAGCTGCTTGTTGTGTCTGTCTGAACAATTGTTAAAAAACCTGGAGGGGAATTAGAAGGAAAAAGATAACTGACTTTATTAAGAGCAAAAGATTGATTGAGCAATTGATTGCACTTAATTGGAATGGTGTGAGCAAGGGAGGTGATTTCAGGGTTGGTTGTTTTTTTTTTTTCCCTCGTCTTGCAGACAGTCCTGCCACAGAACTGTACAGGCAGAAGGCTGAGTTACCAAGCTGAGAGCTTAGGTCTGCTCCTTCTCCCAGGGCATTGCTTGCCTGGAAGCAGCTGTCTGGAAGAGCTACCCCTTCCACAGCATTGCCAATCGCAGTAGTTGAGGCCTCAGAAAGGAGGAACTTAAGAGTCACATGGTTAAACTACACAGGTTGGTTTGTTCATGTGGTTCTTCCCAGAGCTTTTTTATTGCTTCTGAGGTATGCTCACACTCATAGGATGCTTTCCTCTCTAACAACAATGTCTAGAAACTCTTTTTTTTAAGAGAATGGAAAGATTCTTTTCTCATCAATCCGTTTCAGGAGTGGAGTTCCTAGAAGAAAAAAAATTTTCTAATGCATACTGATAAAACCTGAAAAAATTTTATTACTAAAACCTCACTAACCAAAGGGACAGAGACAAAATTCTTACGGGGAATATTTTCATGAAGTAGAGACTTCATTTTCTGGAGCTATGCACATATTAATGAAGCTGCAGCACAAGAGAGAACTAGCTCAGGGTTTCACAATCTTTTTCCCCAAAACAATCCTCAAGGGAAAAAATTATAATGTGCATGAACAGTTAAAATAAAAGTAAACCCTGAGCTAACCCCTTTGAATGAACCAATTCCTGCTAATGTATTGTTATTACCTTACTATGTATCACCTTCATTTTCCTCTTAAGCAGCAGGAAGGACAGACATTCATACTGCACAGATAAGACTGTGATTTCCAGTGAAAACAAAGGTTCCAGCAGTTAGGTTTGTATTTGCTTTGTTTAAAATCAAATTGCAAGGTACGTGGGCCCCAAACTTATCTAAACAGTGCAGTCAGTACAGCGACTCACAGGGTCACTGAAGCTGGAAGAGACCAGATCAACACCACCTTGTTTTGCCAGAGTGATCACCTCACACTAATAAATACAAAGCCTGCTTGCCTGTGAAGGCAGGGAGTAGAACTGGATGGTCAGGATGCCCTGTGTGAGGCTATGCTCTGCCTTCCCAGGTGCTGGCAGCTGGTACCCTGTAGAACTGCATGCTCTGATGATGCATTTCACATCCACTAATCTCATTTGCCTACTCTAAGCAACAACAGAGGCATTACCCAAGTGCTCGTGGATGAGCAATCTCAGTAAGAAAGCAAAACAAGAGAGAACAGAGGGGCACCATTTCAAGAGCAAATGGCCAATGTTGTAGACAGAGGCAATAACGGATGGACAGATGGCCATAAAAATGGCAGGACTGAACAACTGTCTTGTGACCTTCCTGCTCACAAAAAGACTGAAGAGCTGTCTTCTGTCTTTCTGCTTCACCAAAAAATAATAATAATAAAAAAAATCTGAAAGTAAAAACATTAAAAGGAGCACCAATTTCTCCACTACCCCTCCTTGCTTTCCGCTGTGAGCCAAGAGCCACATGGATACAGCAAGAAGACTAAGGAAACAAATAATGCCTTTTACAGTGACGTTTTTCATATCAAATTGACCGAGAGACAAACCAAAATGGGGAGGAACCAGCATGGGCTTGTCTTTCCTGGTCAGGTACACACCTCCTGTGCCAGCTGCCACTGTTGCCAGCCTCCTACAGGCCTCCTACAAGCCTCTCCACAGTCACCTTCTTTTCTGTCCATCTGCCAGGAGTTACCATTTTCCCATGTCTGGTGGCTGAGCTGCTCATCCAAGCACTCCCTCATCCATTCCAGTGAAAATACGCTAGGTCAGCTAACATGGTTTACTACATGGGTCTTTCCTAACCAAATTTGTTGCGACTGAGATGGGTTGGGAAATCATAAGGTGAGTGATTCCACCAACAGACCTGAGAAGTCAGTGACCTCTGGCAGGGGGACAGCGATCAGTGATAGGAAACATCAACCCTGACAGCCAAGAGGGTTCCTGTCATTGAGCCTTTACAGCCCTCTTTGCTCTGTGCCCACCCTGCACAGGACCACTGGAGCACTCATGCACACAATTCTCTTTTTCTTGCAAACAGCCACATCACTCTGCAGCTACAATTACCTGTACCTAGTGCTCGTTAAGTGCTTTGAAGATTAAAAGCCTAGATACAAGTGTTAAATATTGTAATTATTCGTACTACGTAACATTGCTGCACTGAAAGTAGGGAGGGGTTGTTTTTTTGTGTTTGTATGTGGGAATACCATGACAGCTGCTCCTTTCTGTATGTGAATTGCTGCCAAGGACCTTGATAAGGGATTGTGCTTGAAGGAAAAGAACTGAGCCTGGGAGTTTTCTTGGAGTGCTGCATACCACAGTGAAATTAAACTGTGCTCTTACCAGGCTTCCACTGTCAGAGCTTATTTCTGTACGTGCTGATTACCCTGAGCTGCCTCTGGCTCCAGGAGGAGCAGAGGTGACTCTCTGCAGCAGAGCAGGGCTTGGTCCTACAAGCAGTATGCAGAGGGAAACATATTCACCTCAGACAAACAACTCAGGAGCAGCCCTGCAAGCACCAAATCCTGAAGTCCATGTTTCTGACTTATTCAGCTCACACTCGGGACTTTAGGGAAGAGCTATCCCTGAACGAGTCCAGGGCAGACAGGAGCCTAGTCTCTTCTTTCTGTTAAGGGCACCTTCTGACCTTCCAGCACAGCAAAAAAGGCTTGAGCCTGACCATGGTTTTCCCATGCCCTGTGCTCTTCTCCTGCACTGTCTTCCTGGCACTGACTTACTGAGCCCAAATGCCCAGGGGGAGCAGCCAGGGTAAAAGCCCCCGGCTTTACCCCATTCTTCTTTATTGTCAGAAACAGGTGGGAGGATGAGGTTGTGAGAGCAGCACGTAGTTCATTACCACCTCGCTGCTGCTCCAAATTATGTCAGGAGCTGGGCTGACACCTACCTGGCTCTCTGTAGCCAAATACAAATAAGAGTGGCCTGAATTTGGGTCATGTCTGAGGACAAAGACGTGAGTGACCTCTTCAGTCTGTGGCATGGTGTTAAGTGCATTTCTGTGCACTTCTGGTCTCTGTGACACAGCACATACTGCCAAAGGCTGTAGCATTTAATCAGGCAGTGCTTCTCTACGTTCACTGAGCTAAGATCGAAAAGAAATCCTATGAACTGCTGTTTATATGCCTCATACTTTCCCTTCCCTGTTCTACAACTGCCCTGACCAGATCTGAGCCTCTCTACATGAGGAGGCAAGTAGATCCCACAGCCCAAGATGAAATGATGCTATGACCCATCTCCTTCATGCTGTAAGGCAGCTTTTGGGAAGAGAGGGGAACTCCAAAAGGTTGGGGAGCAAGGACCCACCTTGCCTTCCCTTTCTGCAGTCTCACCCACATGTACACAATTCTGAAGATGTAAAGCCACAAAAAGGATGGGCTATTCCCACGGGAAGAGAAAATATCAAAGTGAAGTAAGCACCTGAACACTTACCCTCTCAAAGAGGATAAGCATAAGTACAGGCAACTGCTGATGGTATGGGCAGGAATAGAGTTTAAGAGATGTTCAAGAACCTGCAGCTTCCCCTGACTCCCATGAGGCTTGAAGGGGCTCTGGGAAATCCACAGTCATGTTTGAGTCCCACAAAAAGGCCATGTTTTAATTTGAAACGTACTGACAGCAACAGCACTGGATGCAGGATTAAAGGTTTGGGATTGTACCTTCAGTGTTTTGCACAGAAAGTATATTTGTCTGTCTTTTAAAAGGGGTGAGTAGGACAAAAAAAAAGTATTAAAATATATATTCACTTTAGAACACTTTTAAGCTCATGTGCCAGCTTGGGAGAAGGCAGGAAGGTAGCAGAGGATGAAGGACTAGCAAAAAAGAAGCCCGGGTGTGTCACAGGGGAAGGGAAAGGTTGTAGGAGGAAGCGTGGGAGGCAATGCAGACAAGCTTACTAAATTGCAAGGCAAAACGTGGATTTTGTCCCCAAGCAAAACACCTCGGTAGCGCTGTCAGGTCAAGCTAATAAAGACAGCTCTTCAGAGACTCCGACGTCTGTCTGTATTTCCTCTCTCACACGGAGGAAAAATAATTAATAAGCACCTTCTGTCTGGCAATCAGCAACTATTTACATCATTCTATGTGAAGATGGCAGCCTTCCTGATCACAAAGCACACCTTCTTTTTGGCAGTGCAGCTCCTGCTTTCAGCCCTGCATGTAGCTGCTGTCTACAACACTGCACCTGACTCAGAAGAAGTCCCATTTAGGAGGGGCTGAAGGTGAGCAGCACCCCCTGTACAGGCTATAAAGAGAAACTCACTTTAGATGTTTCTAAAGTCTCAGGAGGTTGTCTGCAGGCATGAAAGCCAAGCTCCAGTATTGGCAGAGTCTTTACAACAGAAGATTTGCAGTAAAGTATAAGCGTTGCTGGCGAGATACAAAATTCACAGTGAATTCAGTAACTAATAGCACAGCTTCCTTTGTTTACTACGCAGAGGACACAAGAAAATTAAGCTAGTCTGGTGCTTGTCCAAGCCACTGCTAAAAACATTCTCGACAAAAGCTGACCTCTTTGCTCCTGAATAAATATTAGCAATTTGTTTGCGCATTGTGCAGCCAGTTTGGTAGACAGGCAAGAAAAAATGAGCAAAGAACTTATTCAGTCATTTTTTTTCCCGCACCAATTGTCAAATAAATTATTCACAAATACAAGCTTCCATCATTCATCCAGCACTAGACTAAACACTTTCTACTAAACGTAGTTTTCAGCATCATGTTTCAGTTTATAGTTACATTTTTCCCTGGGCAAAGTGAGCCAGTCATTAGACAACTCTCATAGGTTTCCACTAAACATACTTGATTAAGTCTTTTAAGAAGGAGTAGGTGGAGGAAATTGTGCTTTAAAGTCAATGGGAACACTTCCATTCACTTCAATGGGAAATGCGCTGGAAGAGATAACATTATTTTGAAGAGTTAACGAGCATATTTAAGCCTGCACAAAAAAACCCCTATGCCACTGTGGCACACTGCACTTTGTGAGGGACAGCTTCCAGAGTAAGAAACCAATTTCAATGCTGGAACTGCCTAAACCAGCAGTTTTCCCTAACACCACCCCATGGTTCTTCCTGGCACATAATGCACACACATGAAATCTAGCAGCATCATCCAAGCTCTAGTCTTGCTCGCTCTTCCGCGGCTGAACTTCTGCGAGTGCATTGTGGTGGTGCTGAGCTGGTATGGGTGCTCGCCTTTAATTTCTCCAAGCCAGAGCCACAACTGATGCAATTCAGTTTAATGGCTTGAGGAGCTGGCCTCATTTGAAAGGGAAAGCAGAATATGAAAAGAAAAAAATAAAATAAAATATTTTTAAGCATAAATTCGAATAGTAATTTCTGGACTGATTTGCTGCCATGCCACACAGCCATGCAAGGTCAGGATGACACACAAGCAAGAGACCTCTGAGACAAAATAACTACATGAAACTACTACATTTGGAATTTTTATGGGTAGGCAAATTGAAAAACAGGCACACATCAAGAGCACACCTTTGCTGCAGGTCAGCAAGAAAACTCCATGTCATCATTTTCTTCAAAGACATTTAGACAGATGCTGCCATTCCCCTAACTTTAGGAAAAAGAAGGACATGATGTACTATTCAGTCTATGCAAATCCCTGATGAACACTACTGAGTGCAACAACTGTGTTCACCGCTGCAGAACGTGATCATTTTTATTGAGTGGTTATCATAAGCCCTTCTCTTCCAAAGGAAATGGTCTATTTTATCTCTATTTTATCCCCAGTCCAATCAGTTCCAGATGAATCCTTGAAGAGTATCCCCCAAGAAAATTATGCTTATTCATTATCAGCACATCAGCTCAAGATCCCAGGCACAGTCAGTGTACAAATGTAGAACACAAGGCAGTCCCTACCTTGCTGAGAGATTACAATCTCAAAAGTCATAGGTGAAAACAAAACAAAACAAAACAAAACAAAACAAAACCAAAATAGACAAACAGGCTCAGCGAATGTTGAAAGCTAGAGGTGTGGTGGAGGGCTCACATTCCTTCCCTTATTGTGTAGATGCAAGACATGCCCAGCCTCTGGAGGGAAACAGATGCATGGAGAGACATGAAACTCTTCCCATGGCCCAGGCTGGCCACCCCTATCACTGCAACCTTCTTTTGCAGAGCTCTGTGCTATACAGAACAGTTGTTCCAGTTGTAGCTGTGCCCATGGCGAATATTAAGTGCAACGTATCTAGATGTACGCCTCATAACCTTCTCTGCTTCGCTCAGCACACTTGGCAGGTTCAGCTCAGAGCTTTCTAAAGGGCCAGTGTTTGGAAGTCTTGCTGTCTGCATTTTTTTTCCAGAACCTGTGCTTTAGACCTTCGAGCTCAAGGCCTGAGTAACAAGGAGAGAGGCAATAGCATAAAAAGCTATGTGACTCCTGCCAGAATGTGTCACCTCAAGTCTCTGCATCCAAAAACCACGAGGATCTGGCCAGAGTTGAGACCTGTAAAATACAGAGATATGTGGTGCAGAGCTGATAAGAACCTTCCCTTCAAATTTGTCCCAAAGCCCAAGACATTATCTATTGAATCAGACCCTGCGGGTACTTAGACGCCACTCTGCCTACTTTTTTGGATCCCACTGGGATTTAGGCTGAAAACAGGTGCCAAGATGCTCTGACTCAGGCGGTTGCAGGCATGCCCAGCAGCAGAGCTACCAGTGCTCGGGGAACACGCAGGTACGAGACGGAGGCACCGACAGAGGCTGGATGCCTTCAAGGTTAGATGGCTGCTCAGCATGGGGCAAAGGGGCATTGACGGATTTTGGGCTACGTGGCCTGAACTCCACTTACGCCCTGTTGCAAGTGACAAATCTCCCCTCTGAAGCTGGCCCTTATAAAAAGCCATCCAGGTTTCCTCCGCGCTGTTCTCTCCACTTAATTTAACTGCGCCTAATCAGGAAATCTACTTAATTGGAATATCTCTGTTAAATATCAGGGGTGCTTACTAACAATGACTGCATCTTGATCGGGATGGTAATATCACTTAATTGGGATGCCTTCAGGTATCTTAGTGGTTTGGGTTTTTTATGTCTCAAGCTCAAGCTAGTTTTGTCTGTCTGCTCCTCATAAAACAGCTTTCAGTTCCTCCTTAGTAATGATACAGGCAAACGATGATGTAAGTTACTTTAACATTTTTTGCTTCTGGCTGTTAGTTGGTGTGGGAGGGGCAAATTACCTGTTTCTGTGGGTGTTCTTGCCACAGGGACGGTTACGGTAGTTGCAGTCTCCATCCCATGCAAACACTTCTGCCTCCGACAGCCTCCCTGTCACACAGCACTTCTCCAAAAGGCTCTAGTGAATAGAGAAATGCTGTTTTCTGCTACCTGGCAAGCTCATCTAAACTGCAGGAAGGATACCAACCAGAGTGTCCTATGCCGAGTATTCCCTTTGTAACTTACTGTTTCAATGTTTGCAGTGTCTACAACTCTTGAGAGCAAAAGTGTATGCTAGAGGAAAGCTGTGTATCTGCCTTCTACCTAACAAACCACACTTTTACCCCACAGTTATACATGTGCAATTATTTTTAAACGTAATCCTTGGCTAAGAATCTCTGCCTCTATTTTAGGGGTTACGAAGTTAAATAGAAAACTTTTTTTTTTAATGAACTATCAAGGGTCCTTGTCTTCATGCTACACAATCTTAAAATATCTGTACTTGTATTTTTCAAGTGTAGCACCTCTGAATTGGTCATCTGCCACTGAATGTAGTCTGGCAACCTCTTCTGCTTTGCAAAATGTGAGAACTGACCTTGCCTGGCTTGGCAGACGCCATCCTCACATGCAAACATTAGCCATGTTGCTGTCACAGTTGGCCAGCCGGTATCACTGGGGCAGGAATTGGGGCATGAGCTGAGGTGCGGTGGTGACATGCCAGAGCCACACATCCAACACAGAGTGGACTAATGAAGGGAGTTAACACCACCTGGATAGAAAAGAAAGACTGAAAGCTTTGGTTTTATTTGGTCAAAGAAGGGACTCTGGGGAGACACTGAAATACATACTGCCGAAGCTCTTTTCTTCTTCAGTACAACTTTTCTGTTCAGATCATGCCTACCAGTCTGTTTATAGATTAGCAGAAATGGCACCACAGGTGGCCTTATGAAGGTAGAGAGGGAGAGAAAGAATCAGAAACTGCAGTTGTCACACACTCAGGAACTGAATGATGGCTTCTTTTACCTTTAAATGGTATGCTGCTTCATTTTGAGGGCAGAAACCTACTAGAAAGCGGGGCTTGCCTGGGGTCACAGCCCATGGAACTCCCGCAGCTGCGAGTTTCAAGTGTTTGTTACACAAGGTGTATGTAAAACACCACTTCGTTTGTGCATTCCCTGTGGTCTGTGGAAAATAATACCTGCATCTTAACAGCTCTGCTTTTTAAACTATTCTTTCACCTCTTTTTATTGTACTTTGCTTTTTGCAGAGTGAGACGTTGTTTTCTGTATGTAAACAAGCAGCGGTTACTTCCAGCAGTGCTAAATAACTGCAGAGAGAGCATCTGTGGCTTCATAAAAGTGCATATGCAGATATCTAAGTTTTATTACTTATATTACCATAGCTCCTAGGAGCCTTAGAGGAGACGAGTTCTTTGGTGTGATTGTACTTAATAACCATAAATGCCTTGTAAAACCCTTGAAATGCCTTGAAAACCGTGCGTGCATGTAGCTGTGCATGTGTGTGTGTATGTGTGTGTACGTTTACACATCTCTGTGGCAACTCTGTGAAGGCATCTGCCTCTGGGTTCACCAGACAGTTTTACGAAGCTGTTCCTCGGAGGTTGAACACATCAGTAATTGGACAGCAAGGGGGAGGTTAAAAAACAGAAGTACTTTTCCTGGAAACCAACGCTTTTTCACTCGCAAGTTTTATTGGCAAGCCTGGCAACCAATAAAGACATTCCTTGGCAGAGGGAAGAATATAATGGCCTGGACACAGCTGGCATCGCTCTAGCGCTCACCTCCGACAGCGAGCTGCGCCCCGCGAAACCCGTAGCCCGGCAGGGGCGGCGGGAAGGGTTTGCGTGGGGCGCTGAACCCCGCGTGTGCCGGGGGACAGAGAGCGCGGC